>OZ024904.1:74205968-74420468 GCA_964017125.1 Flabesymbios commensalis | reverse complement strand
CACTGATTTTTGCTGCCACTAACGTTAGGTCCAATCATCGCCGTTATTTACATGCATGCATGTAAATGGTTGGTTCAATGCTGTACTGACGTCGCAAACGATGGCCAGTACCGAGCAGGCATATATGCGGTATAGGCCTACTTCCAGGGTTTACTAGGATTATGCCCATAGAACTAAGCTTACACAGCTAACAGCCTAACACCATAGAGATTTATGGATAACACATAGGGCCTACAATAGGAACTATACCGTACTACACCATACCGTACATTGGCCATTGTTGGTTTAGTGTTGCTTTAGTGACCAACCTCTGAGACAGTAGAACAGCTGTGCTGAACGGGCGAGTGTTCAGTCAGACCAAAGAATATCGCCTATTATATAGATTCCTTGTCAGACAAGACACACTAGTCTCTAAACCAGTCAGTGTCTGAAAACTAACGTTAGTTTATTGTCGCCGCGCGGCGATAATGCTGCGGGCCATCTATGGGTGAACTCAACCATTTTATTTTATGAGGCATATTTTATTGATGCTCCTAATTATTGAAATAAGGGATATTTGAAAATATAAAATAATAATGTGAAATCAATCTCCCAATTTCCAAGACTAATTATCATACAGAATAATTAACGCACCAGGACATATTATTGGCGGAACTTTTGTGTATATGACAAGGCCAGGGTTCACAGGCTACTTAATTTTAAGGGGGTACTGTTAAGGGGGGATCCCGCAACGTGAAACCGACCCTGTAATGATGGCATTGAAACAGCGTTGTAGGCCTCACAAGGTATCGTTCTATTAATGTCAGCTTCTTTGGCATATCATGCATATGTCTCGATCTAATCTATTATATAAGGTGATGTGTAACTTAGATTCATCACTCACCATGTACACTTTTTTGAAATGTACAGATAAAAAATGATTTAAAAATAATCAATTTTTTTTAATCAATAATAGATTACGGACAATGCACTAGACATATTAAAATGATCTTGTAAATAGTGGGGGACGATATTGTCAAATTAGTGAATACATTTGCACATCTGGCTAAAATTGCCAAAATTTGTTTATAGGTTTTTTAGACCTTATAGATTAATATTTTTGATGGATCCAACTTCAAAAAGTACTGGAACCATCATATTAGGCAAAATCCAAAATGGCCGCCACTCGCGAACAATAATTATCATAACTTTGCCAGCGTGCGCAGTACTGAGGTGAAGTGACACAATGCTGTCACAAGCATTTAGGTTGTAATGTGTAGTTTAAATATGGATTTCTTGACGTATATGACATATTTAAAAACAAAAACTATTGATGATTAATCTGTTTCACATGAATTCATAAAATATGATTGACTTAATTAACCTATTTGAATGCTGTTACATTCGTTAGTATTTATAATATTTATTATATATAATTGATTTATTTGTATATTTGAATAGTATACCTTGCAACGCTACTTGTGACAGCATTGTGTCCAGACCTCGGTCTGCAGCCAGCGTGCGCAGTACTGAGGTGGAGCGACACAATGCTGTCACAGGCATTTAAGTTGTAATGTGTTATATAGGTATGGAATTAAAATTGTTATACATAGTATATTTATAATATAATTACTTTAATTACATAGTATATTTATAATATATTTACTTTTATGTATATTTGATTATTTACTTTGTATATTTAAACAGTATCCCTTGCAGCACTTTTAATATGTATACTTAAACACCATATCTGATTGATTTGTTTGTCTTGTTTTCATTGAATGTTGTTACATTGCAATTTTGTTTGTGCCTCATGCCTTCAATAGGCCAGGGCTAATAAAATTTTTGTATCCTTGTATCCTTTGCAACCAATGGATCAAATTCAATGATGTTAACATCAATTTCATATATTTCGAGGTCAACGGTTTCATTGATCTGGGTTTAGGCATGGTTAGAGTCATATATTTTATGTTTCGACCATTTTTAGCGTTTTTGAGACCAAAAGATATAAAAATTCAATCAATCTACCAACCCATTCGATCAGGTCTGACCATAATTGCAACTAGACCTACAATAACGTTATTGCATGTTAAATAAATGCAATAAAACACAAACTAATACATATGTAGCCTATAGTCAATTATGGTCATAATTCACAGTCCCGACCAGCCTAACTAATATAAAGGTAAAAGTGCAGGTTTATAGTCTGATATCAAGTCTGAAGACCTATCATCCGACTTTACATTTTACCCTCCTGGTCGCTGGATCTGTTCATTTGTGTGCCATTTCAACTTAACGGAGAGCAAACAGTCCTGCAGCCATTTCGGCGTATTGAATTTATCGTACACATCTCTATCCCACCTGTTTTCATTTTCACTTGAGTCAAGTAAAGCATTTGAGGGTGAAGTGCCCTGCTTAGCGACACAACATCGAAACAATGTCCCTAGATTGAGAAAATCCTGCACCAAGCAGGATTCGAAAACTAGCGGCAGGTAGCGACATTGTCAAAGCGCCACACTCTAACCATTGCGCCATGTCCCTCTCTATGAAAATATACATAAGTTTTTTTTGCTACATTTGGACGATCATCAGCATGTATCGCGTACATCATCCCAACCTCGCCACCGGCAGATATTTATGTTGCCCTCCCAAAGTCTGAGCTTTTTGTGCGTCCACATCATGACAAGATAGATGGCGCCAAGTTAAAGAGCAAACTTGGCTTGATCAGGCCTCTGATATAATTCTCAACTCGTTGCACTTGGATACAGAAGATACTTTAAATTGGGCGGGGTTCATGGCTAGTTTATTAAGAAATGATAGGCCTAATATCAAACCAAATGCGATTATTGGAGTCATGCCGCTCTGACAAGACAGCATCTACACCAATGGTGAAACATACATGATAATTGGAAAATGTGTGACAGAGTTTCTTAATCCTAGGTGGGCGTTTCACTGATACAGCAGTGCACGGGGAGGAGGGGCAGGCTTACACGCTGAAATTTTTGCTGCAGTTTGCAAAAAATACTCACCAGGCGGAGATAATGGGAGTTGACCAACCACAGACCAGCAAATGGTTACAATTGTGATATTCTGTGAGGAGGGATTGACAGCCGAGCTAGATGCGCCACAACCCAGACAGCGGGGATTATTGGCGGGAAGCCACCAATCTGAGCAGTGTCCGTGAAGGTAGAGGCGTATGGGTCAGCCTATTTTCTCTCTCTGGATGAAGCTAAATATATTTTAATGCTGGGGGTCCTTCATGGCGAATTTGTAATTGAAGCTTAAGGGTCTGGTTGTTACCTTCCCATCCGTCATTATTGACTTTAGCTCGAACACAGTCCGTTTCTAATACAGATCAAGATAACTCGTCATGTCAATTTCTTATCATGGCTAGCTCATTCTGAAGAAATAAGCTTATGCTATAAACCAACTGCATGGGTTTTCTGATTTTGACAGCTGGGATACCAACATGAAGAATTTGTAACAATATATATTTCATATTAGTTGAAACCCGTTTAATGATTCTTGATCTGTAATAAATACAGCTGATTTGTTCGATCACTTGTTCGTGAGGGTGATTTCGACCTTCATATGTATGTAATAGGTGACCTGTGCTGATGTTTGTTTATCTTCAACCAAGCAAACTACTCTGGCTACCGATATATGTCGTCTCTATTTGACAATCCTGTTGTTATCATATATGGATGAACACCTTGTCTCTACCGGATAATGTTCAAGCACTGGTTGAATTTGCATCATCAGCTGAATTATTGTCACACTCAACATCATCTTCTTTTGTTTATGGTCATCACGAAGAAGGGAAAATTCTCCAAACTCGTTTGTCTAAAGATGTTATATCTCTCCTGTATATACTCAAGGGCAATCCTTTTTATTTAATGACACTTGTTCAAATATGCTCACATTAGATACAAGATAAATAATTCCTGCTAGTCTAGCAGATACATAATGCAATATGCCGTTAACATGTTAACAAAGGCATGAATGTACAAAGTGTATGATGAATGTATCTGTATCTATCTCTCCCAACATTGCAAACCATCGGGAACTAAAGGTAAAAATATTAGTGTTCAGAAGAAAAGTACTTCGTTGGTTTCTCATTTATTTAGTTCTCTCCCATCACGCCCAAATGCATATATAGATGATTTACGTTATTTGAAAATCAGAAGAAGCCACCATTATTATCTGACAGGGGAAATGGAGGAGTCGGAAAAAATCTGACATCTTAAAATGCCTTAAAAAGTCCAAAATAACTAGACTTGACCTGATCTGTGATTTCTATCCTGATCAAAGTTTAACCCAAGAGAAACGTGGTTGTCGAACCAAGGGTCAGGGGTCAACACCCATCCCTGGTGACTAGAACAATTTTTCAAAAAAAAAAATAAGGCCAATCTCTTTAGATTCATAGGTCAAGAAATGGTTAACGATTTGATTACGTTTCCCAAATATTATATTATATTCCACGAAGGATGACTAGGTCACATCCTTCCAATAGCGCTAACCTCTCTCAGTTTATGCCTTCTGATCAAATCGAAGCTGAAAGTCGCATGCTCTACACATTATTAAGCACATAACAATATTTATATCAGGACAGTGAATACAATAGCATTATTGTAGTCATTGCTGTTAGTCTTTTTACTAGCTTGAGATTGACTGAATAATGGGTTGGTTTTGGTTCTGGCAAAAGGTTTCAGACAATCTCTATTCATGCAATCGTAAAAACAACTTGGTCCTCAATGAGTATATGAGTATTGGCATAGAAGTGCATTGGCTGCATTGGATGCCCACCCAAAAATAACTGAAGATCCTCTTCTGTCCTCCCTGGACTCCATTGACATGGCTGGAGCGGTGCATGGACTGTGACAAACGGACATTAGAAAACATACCACACAAACAGGAAGCCTTACTTCGGCCTCCTAGACGAGCACTGCATCAGGCAGGATATATTGATATATATAAGGCTCTTGAAAGGCAGCAAAATATACAATCCATCGGAATGGAGCTGGGTACTCTGAATGTTTTGCAGATATGTTAGGGTTGTGCATTGTTGCAACACTGCAATCACTGATTTAAAAAAGCATAACCTGATAAGGGGAATTTCAAATGTGATGATGCTAATCTAGGATGCACACATCTATGTTACTTTGAGTGTGAGTGCATAAACAATGAATGTCCAAAGAATGTTTGCTAACTGCGATACATGTACTAACTGAAGATTTCTTCAACTGATGACGTTTACCAATATGTAAATACACGAGACGTCTGCTTCCTGTTAGTTTAATGTTGGTCCAGCATTGCAGACGGTTGATCAACATTTAAACAGTATTGGCGATACGTGTGTTTGTTGGTCTGATGTGTTATAACACTATCGACGCCGGTATGATCCCCTGTAGGACTGAGAGTGTCAGCATCATTAGACTACGCTGATTAGTCTATTGATGCTGACACTCTCAGTCCTACAGGGGATCAAAATATCGTCATATATTACACCTGTGACGTCGAAAATATGTTTCAACACTTAATCAGCATGATTAATAAATGTGACCCGCCACTCGAAAAGGGCCATATAAAGCTCAAATTTTTCAAAATTGATTTTTTTCAATTGATTCGATAGCCGTGTTATTCCTGTCTCAATAACTGAAAGAATTTTTGAAAAATCTTTATTAGTTTTTGTTTCATATGATTTTAAATATTTTAAATTTAGTTATGTAATAGGCCTAATTAAAATTAAATTTTAAATGACGTCATAAATAGTTTGAATAAAGCCGTGGGGAGGTACCTTCTGGCGTGGCGAGTCACAAATGTATTGTTATTATATTTGATTTTCCCAGCAAACACAAAACATAATTTGTATAATTCGGCTCAACGTCATTGCATAAATGTTAGATGCGCATAAACGACGCTAGCCCAACCGTATTAATCTAACATCAAGTCAATATCGGGGTTACCTTTATAACCTCCTCGCCCCACAACCCTCGACCCTCAATCCTCAACCCACAACCCCTCGACCCACAACCCCCTCGACCCACAACCATTCCGAATTACCCCCTCGACCAAAGATGAAAATGGGTGATTTTGGTTTAGTTTATAATCGTGTAAGGCCTATTAGTGGACCCTTTTTATATATCATAGGCCTAATTTGTGTTTTTGATATTAGGCCCTATATTAATGAATAGGGCATAATAAATTATCTGTCGGTAGACCTATATCCTATTCATATATGCGTGCCGCGTTTACAAGTCAAAGCGTCCCTGTGCAGACAATGTTGTGCCAGCTGTGGAGATGCTGGCCCAGTATTGAGACAATATTGGGTGAATTTCCCGTGTCAGCGGGTGTGTTGGCTTTGATGCCAGCTACAGCGCCCATGTTCCCGACACTGGGGTCATAATCTTTAAAGCACACACCCACGGAGCTACATGTAGCTGATACAATGAAGTATGGGGGAGGGGGTCTTGTGTAGCATTGTTTTCACCGAGTAGCCATTTAAAAGGAATTCCGGTTTCACAGAATAGGCCTAAAGGTAGGCCTACATTTCTAGAGGGTCATGCACCATTCAATCGGCGGGGGGGGGGGGGAAGTATTTTAAAATCAACCCTGGACAGTCTACGGAATACGGAATACGGCGTTCGCTCATCGTTAATTGGCTCTATCACTGAAGTTAAGCAACGTCGCGCCCGGTTCATAATTGGATGGGTGACCGCCTGGTGACTGCCAGGTGCTGTATACACTCGTGGGGCTCAGAGAACCACGTAAATCAGATGGCTCGTCTGACTGACCTAGAGTTGGACGTAAAATAACCTCAATGGACGTAGGCGCAGTTTCCATCCAGCGAGACCCCAGAAAATTCACAATGTGTGAGTACTTGGCACATAAGGCGAATTTGCTTGGAATGAAAATAGCTTGATGCGCCTCAATGGCAGCTCAGCTGTATATCTCCCAGGAGACTGAGTTGGAATTTGAATGATAACAGGCCTTGCTAAGTTACTCTCGATGTTCAGCGCTCTGAACAGCCGCCGGCTGGATACATGCGCTATATAAGATTTCATTCATTCACTCATTCATTCTCTTTATGAAATAAATAATATATTTCAAGACCTGGACTAGCTGGCCTAATCATTTTTCTCCACGCGTCACCGAGACCCACGTAGGCCTATTAAAAATATGCGGGGATGAATAATCCACCCCCCCCCCCCGGTGATTGAATAGTGCCTCCCTAACAGTTTTGTTGGCAATAATTATATAATTGATTTAACTGCCTGCAGTGGGTCTCATATGCATGGTGACTTGAAGTTCTGGAACGTGGGAACTTTTGAACGTGGGAACTTCTCGATATAGGGCCTATTAGGCCTACTTGAATTATAAATATTTGGTTACTAGCCTGTCTGAAACTTCGTTGCCATTTTCGGGCTGTGACTGGCGACCTTGCCAGCTATTTGGTTACCATCGAATGGGATAAAAATATGTTGTTGTTGTTGTGGGTGGAGGGGGTTATGGGTCGAGGGACTCAATATCGGCCGGCTGTGTCTACCAAGAGAACAGCACCTGGGGGGTAGTGCACCAAACAGGCGTTAGTGGGTCGGTCCAGGGTAAATTACCAACGTCGTGTTAACGTCTAAGACGTTGACAAAACGTCTGGTGCACCACTGCGGCGTTTGCAACGCTAGGCCTACTCCTCATCTACGACCAAAATGTCACGTCTACCAGGGGGTAGACGTTGCTTGGGCGTTAGCTGTAAAATGTATACAGAGATCGTGACGCGCATTTCATTAGTCTTGACACTTTCATCGTCTACTAATGCCGAACTTTATTCCTCTAATTATGCGTCAGGAATATACTGATATCATTTTCTTCTGAAAGTGTTTATATCGCAGGTATGATATTAATGGTAATCACATTCTCCTATAGATATAGAAAAGTTGATGTTTCATTAGTAAACTTTATCTACCTTTATCTTGATTTATCATGGTACCTCTGTTATGTTGCACGGATTGCTCCAAACGTAGCTTTCTTAACCATCAAGTTGAATAAAGATAGGGCCTAATTTAAATTTTGACGACTTCCATTTACTCTGAGCTACTCTGTTAGTGCCTTTTGGTCAGTTTGTTAGTCATGCTACTGTTAGCAGTGCACGCTGGGCTGTACTAACAAGTTTAAGCCTACACGCTCATCGTCACCGAAACTAACATGGGGAAGTACTATCACGGGTTTTAAAAACACGCTAATTGGAGGAAAATTGACACATTTTTCCGAGCAGATATAGTCTAGAATATTGATGCAAAATAAATGCAAATGTTTAATTAACATCCTATAAAATTTAGCATTGAACACAAGTTTATATACTAAAATACATTGTACATATTATGGTAGCTTAGCGAACACAGTTTTGATACATATCTCAGAAATGGGCAACATAATTTATAGGCCAATTTCTTACTTTATTAAACTTTATACGGCCCATATTGTGATAAAATATGTTCCATTAAGTTTTATTCTAAGTCACTGAGATAGTATGTGTCTGTTTAATAGTTTATTTACTAGCTTGGTAGATAATAAACCTTTATACTGTTGTATGATCATTGTGTTTTTGATTACCCCGTGTGGGAACGCTGCTCGTTAGAGAGACGTTGTAACGACCTTGTGTTGTGCACCTGACGTGTGTCGGGACAGTCAGTGTCGGTCGTTACAAACGTCGACAATTAACGTCACACGTTAGACGTAATGTGGTGCACTAGGCCCCTGGTGGACAACAGTAGTAGTAGGCCTATAACGTCTTAAAAAGCCAAAAGGCAGTAACTACGAGTGATCACAAGTGAACAGTTAATGCCTATTAGCTATTCACGGCACTATCGCCACCCTTCGCTTTGTACTTCTACAGCTCCAATTAATCCAATGGCTGAGTGGGGTTCTGTGTGCATTTTTAGGTCCTCTAAGTTTCTATTAAAATTTGTTAAGAGGACCCCCCCCCCCCAGGGAGTAAAAAAAACTTGGGTAGATATGCTGGATAATGGTAGCAACTCAGGAAAACGATTTTCAAAATGGCCGCCAGAAGCCATTCTGAAAAACCTATTATGTCAATATGTTTTGCACCAGTTGCCCAATTTTGATGATCAAAATGTCCAGTAAGGGGTTTTTCAAGGTGCTGAATCGATTGGAAAGGGTTTCAATATGACCATGCGAAATTCAAAATGGCCGCCATTTTTATTTCAGCAAATTCTATTTTTATTCTTATCTTGATTAATAATTGCACAGGTAGCCCATGGGCCAGAATTGGTCGCCATACACCCCCACCACTCTTGATTTGGATCAGGGGCTTCCTGAGAATGTTGTTAGCGATGTTACGAGGAATAACTTTGGTGCGCGATATGGGTTTCGGCCATTTGTTTTAAATGACCGCCATGAAAATCTAATTTGGCAATATTTCTACTTCTCATTGAAATATAATTTTTTTTGTGTGTCTACACCTATATTTTCAGGATAAAAAAATCGAACGAAACCACTTATACAAATATTGGGTCATTCCTATGTGGCGAACTCGGAAAAATCCAAGATGGCAACGGGTGAAAATAATTTTATGACAAAATTCGAATGTTTATATTGAAAACAAAATATGGTGACATGTTATAGTAATGAAGACAGTTGCAATTTAACCAATATATCGAGTTCTAATTGACATAGAATCACAATTCTAATGTTTACACCTATGTCGTCTGGGGTCAACGAATCGCGTGAAATTACCCAAAACATACTGGAGCAATACCATAAGGCAAATTTGAAATAATTTAGGTCCACAGATTATTGAAAGTAGGCCTGCCTGTGTTGTTACATTTGAAAGTGTTCGTGATTGAGTATGGTGCTGTGAGTTTCTTCGCCAGCTCACTCATAATGATAAATTTACTTTCTGTTGGCTGTTCTTGTGTGCTGCATATTTTTTTCCCCCATATGGTGTACTTTCAACAGACATAGGAATGATTAATAAGTAACTATTATGAATTATCATATATCAATGTATTGATCTATGAAGTATACTTCTTCTCCATGGTGAATTGCAGTAAATGATAACCTTTGGTACTGAGCTTTTTTGTTATAGAGAAAGTAGGTGCAAAATATCTCGTTTGGTGTGTAGTAACTCATAATATATATCTTGTGATTATACACTTATTCTATATAGCTGAAAGACGCTGATCAGCTACATATCTTATGTAGTTGATGGCAGCCATGTTGAACAAAGAACGGGAGTGCACTGGAAAAAGACTTCACAGCACAATACTCCACTGCACTCGTAGATATGTTCACATAATGTGACACCACCAGTATGACACCACCAGTCAAAACTGATTCAGCACATTTATGGTGCTATATTTTATCAGATGGAAGAGTGTGTATACTGCTGCAATAATGCATGTATGTATTAAGTCTTGCTGTTGTTAAATTAGACGTCCGTTCACCAACAGACTGCATATATAGAGCCTCCTTAGTACACAGAAAGCTATGTTCCCCCCCCCCCACACATGTTGTAACATAGGATAATTAGAGACATGGATCAGTTTGATTATTATGCCTCTATATTTGTAACATCAATAATTCATTTGTGCATTTGTTTCACACAAATGGAATGACAAGAGGGACTTATTATAAGATTTCATATGTAATTAGCTATATATGACAGTTTAAAGATATAAATTAATGTTTTTTCTAAGTATGCATGTCTTCAGTACCACAACGAATATTATATATATATTTTCATGACAATGCTAATTTAAAAAAAAACATTATAGACATTGTGATTCGAAAATCATTGGTTGGGATCCATCGTGGATTCTTTCTAATGTAATTGTATTGCTCTAGTATGTTTTATGTGGTTACAGGCGATTTGTTGACCCAAAAACATGAAACCCATAAGCACCAGAATTAAGATTCTAGTCAATTAGATCTCGAGATGATGGCCAAGCTGCATTTTCAACATAGGCTATCAATATGTATTTCTGGGCGATAACTGCATAAAATGGAAGGTCACAGACACAAATCTATCTTTTATAACCATACATGTCCTCATTACTAAAATAATTTTTATTATTTTTATGGAATGTTAACAAATAGAATTTGGTTTGCAATATATACATTGTTATTTTGCTGGCAGCCATCTTGGATTTGCAATGTAGGAATGATCCAATTTCTTGTGGTTTCATTCGATTCTTTGACCATGAAAACATAGGTGTAGACACCAAAAATGTAAATTAGAACTGGAGTTATTGTCCAAATTAGATTTTCGTTGCGGCAATTTTGAAAAATGGCCGGAACCCATATCGCACCCAATTTTTCTCCTGGTAACTACGTTAATATCATTCACAGGAGTCCCCTGATCAAAATAGTAGAGTAGTGGGGTAGGGGTGCACAAGGACCACTTCTGGCCCATGGACTACCTGTGTCAATTAATTATAAATCGAGATGTGAATAAAATAAAATTTGATGAAGCAGATTGGCGGCCATTTTGAATTTCATATGATCCTTATTTCAGGTCATTTCAAAACCCATTCCAATAGATTCAGCACCTTATTTTGATAATCCAAATTGGCCAACTGGTGCAAAAAGTATTGACATATAGGTTTTTCGGAATGGCTTCTGGCGGCCATTTTGAAAATTGTTTTCCTGAGTTGCTACCATGATCCAGCATGTCTACCCAAGTTTTTTAGACTCCTGCGGTGGCCCCCTAAACGAATTTTAATAGAAACTTGGGGGACCTAAAAATGCACACAGGACCCCCCTCAGCAAGAGGAATAAATTAGACTGTTATGACGATGATCTCAGCCCTATGGACAGTAACAATACCATGGTATTTCTATTACATGTGACGTTTAAAATCATCTACCATCGTGAAATTTCATAAACATTTAGAACTAATGTTTCAATTTACATGATTTACATTAGTCTAATTTGCTTGCATATAGTCTATATTATTATTATTCACATTGGGACGCAGATGGTTAATTGACTTCATAGTCAAGAGTCAAAGCTCACACCAACGCAGGTGACGATAGGCCTACCCTGTCTGTCAGCTGGTTGCCAGACCCGGCAAACACTCCTATTTTCACCGGAAATCGTCATGGCTCACACAGAATGTCTGGTTATAAGCCGCACCTTAAGTTTCGATTTTTTTAAGCTATTTCACCGAACATATTTCCAGTGATAAACCGCGGTTACTAACCGGCAATATAGGGCTTACGGTAGAGCAACGAGATCATCAACACATCTTGTGATGACATCAACAGGATTGAGTGCGTCGTCACCTGGTCAGTCACCACTCGCAAAAACGCCAGGCACTCCACAATGTATATTTAATATTGTCCTGATGTCTATTACATTGGCCCAACATTAAACCAACATTGGCTGAACGACTTCTTTCGCTGAAGAAGCAGATCATGGTTTTGAACAGAGCACAAACTGCAATTACAATTCGGCAAACAGCAGTAACAGTATACTTTCGTAGTACGCAGTTACTGCCGTTTGCTTTTGCACGCCAGCGTATTGGCGGTGATAACTAAATGATGTATGAACAGGCATTGCAAAAAAAGACGTTATTCAGTCGTATTACACACTAGAAATGTATAAATTATATAAATTTGCAATGCCTTTGCAACAAAAGACGTTATTCAGTCGTATTACACACTAGAAATGTATAAATTATATAAATTTGCAATGCCTTTAACTGCCAAGGCCAAAAATCTACTTTTCATAATACAAAATGTGATATTTATTAAGATAGATATCTTAGCCAAGACCTAACTACTATATTGCATAACACTCCTCTAGATGTCAGTTGTGGGAGAGAGGATGGCTGGGGGCTACCCAGACTGCCAGCCACCTGAATCAACCTCTCTGGTGTCACCTGGTCACAGCCACACAGCAAACACGAGACATTGACACAATGTTAGCCTAATGGTGGCCCACAGCTTACAACACTGGGTCAGCATTGGCCTACCAGTAGAATGGCCTTAACACGATATATGTTCACCCAATCCTAGTTTAATGCTGGCCCATCATCTACAACCCGGGCTCAGCAGTAAAACAGCATTGGCTAAACGTCTCATTTTCGTCGGGAGGCACAGAAAACTTCATACACTGACACAATCTTACTTTATTGTTGGAACAGTGCTATAAATGATGGCACAACATTTAACCAACATTGGGTCAGTGCATTATGTTGACTGCCTAGAACAAGCATGACATAGAACGCTTCACAGCAAAACCAAGTATCTGATTATTTCACAAGTGTGCAGATACTGTCTATTGAACATGCTGTTACTAACAAGAAGGAGGCAGTGACATCAGCGTAAAGGAAGTATATACTTGATTTACAAGTTAGCAAATACGACCTTTTGGTAGCGCTATGACAGGAAGAGCCAGTTAAGAAGCAGTAACTGCCTAGTTTACCAGGGAGCAGATAATGCCTTTTGACTTTGCACAGGCAGAACAGATGTAAAGCGGAAGTTAACGACAGACGTTTGTCTTGAAAGTCAAACTAAAAACTTGGAGACTGTGGGTACAGTAGAACCTACTATTAGTAGAAGAGCTGGACCTGAGAAAAAAAAGGTCCGTGCAACCCACCATACTGACAAAATCTGACTATATTTTCTATTGGGGCAAACCTTCCTGATCATTTATAGGGTGGGCGTAAAGTCAAATTGTGGTATCAGTTTTTTTTATTTTGACCGCTTACATGAGGGTACCCTCAAACCTGTCAGGAATTAGGGGTTAGGGCTACGTAAACGTCTGTCATTGCTATTCTGCTTAGCCAATATACACATGCGATATATCAGACACTAAAGTAAAGTAAATAGTAATCTCTATACATACGTTCAAACATAATTTTTATTATGAGATAATCAAAATAAACAGCAAAACAAACCAGTCAACATGGTCAAAGGAAACAACATAAAACTTAATTATTGTACATTTCCATATCTGGCCTATGTTTTCTGAACCAGATATGTCTATGCTTAAAAATGAGTGTTATTAATATTTAGAATTAGAAATGTCACATTTTTTTTTAATGGGAAAATATTGCAGCATTTTATGAAAATGTGTGTCTTTAGTCAGGGCTGAAATCTGAAACATTGAAGTTTCCTCAGCATTTTAGTGTTTAATTTGCTATCCACTTGTTTTCGAATAATTCGGGTGTGCTGAATTCAATTCTGTCGGATAATATTCTACATTTGGTAACCTTGACCTCAAAATAAGCAAAACATAAAATGGCCCTCAAAATGTAAACAAACCCCCGTATTTTCTATGGTTTATTACACATGAAAGCACAATATTTGGGTCTCTGTAGATTTTTATTTGAGAAACTTATTTCGAGTGTCATTGGAAAGAAATTACTTTTATTTGACTTTTAAATTCAATACGCCCGCCATTTTTTAATATTTACTGTCACTATAATTACACCACTAAATATGATGACGATAATAATAAATTATGACTTATTTGTATTAAATTATGACTTATTTGTATGAACATTACTACATTAAATTTTGAGAAAAATGGCCGCGACATTCATCCTCAAATGAACGAAAAACAAAAATGGCTATCAAAATGTAAATGACATCTTTTTACATATTTGGTCTCACCACCCTAAATAGGCCGAAATCCAGGGAGGTGTCTACTAATGATGGAATCATCACACAAAATAGTTTTAATGCGGCTGCTCCAACCTCTAGTGAAACAAAATAAAATATATAGAAGTCATAATTTTGTGAATATTTAATAAGCACACGTTATCGTCTTTGTCAAGGATATCAGATATAACTGTTTGATGATAATCTCGCAAGGATACAGTGGGTTAGAATGATGTGGGTCTGTTCTGTGAAAGGGAGTACAGATATTAGCCGAATTTGAATAGTAGTGATCTTTTTACACGCTAGGGGGTGTAGCTCAAAATCTGTCTGGTAAGCATACCCATAGCGGGGTCTGTTTTCGCAAAAGGCCATCTCAAGATTTATCCTGATATGTCACACTAAATATCTAATAGGTTTAAAAGTGGTGAAATCGGCCTGCGGAATTGGGGAAGTTTACATGTGTTTCAATGGGACTGGCATTTGGGGTGGTGAGACCATTTACAATTAAAATTATGACGTCATGCTAAATGCGGATCACATCAAAGCATGTTAGAATGTAATGTAATTAAACCTAGTTTCAAATGCTTTGTAAGCAAATCTGTCGTATTACCTAGTTTTTTTTAATTTCCATTAAAAAATTGTTTTTACTATTATATTATAGATTAGATACATAAAAACCATTTTGAGTTTGAAGGTCAAAGAACGGTCATTTTGATCGAAAAACATGAGACATAAATTTTTCAACTCCAAATCATGCAGAAACCGGAAATTGCGCATTTATTTGTCGGAAAAAGGAGAAGACATGTGGTTTTGGTAGCCACTTTTGTTTTTCAAATTTAAAGGACACTGTATATAGAGCGTTATTTGACTGATTCGCATTCAGCACACCCGAATTATGTAAAAACAAGTGCATGAAAAATTATACACTCAAATGCCGAGGAAAGTTCAATGTTTCAGATTTCAGCCCAGGCTAAATACACACATTTTCATAACAGGCTGTTACATTCTTACATTAAGCAAATATATCAATATTTATAAAACTAAATACCACAATTTGTTACACAAATTCATATTTGGGTTCAAAAAACATAGGCCACATGGAGATATGGGCAATAATTATGTTTTATTAAGTGGTTTTCATTGACCATGTTGATTAGTTTGTTTTTTTGATGATTTTGATTACTTTGTAATACAAATTATGTTTCAACTTCTGTGGAGAGATGACTGTTTACTCCACTGCAACAAATCATTGTAACGGAAATTGAATTTCCATGTTTAGATTTGCAAACTAGAACAGTAACAAAAGACGTTTACGTAACCCAACCCCCCAAATCTAAACAGGTTTGGGTGGTCTCAATGACAACTAGAATATATGAATAATCACCAGGACCGTATGCTGAATGAAATGAGTTCAGTCCCATTAAAGTTACACCCATGGAATCAAATTTGGTCTTACTTTTTTCCCAAGACATTGTTTATTCTGGCAGTTTAAAACATTTTTATCCAATATACTTAGTATAATTAGATACGACTTGGTCAAATTTGGTATATTCTCACAATACACACTCTTACCTAAGGACAGACGGAGCCAACAGTTAGGTAATTTAATACTGAGTGTATCGATTCCAATTTTTTAAGAATTGGTACATTCATTGCAAATATATGGCAATTTTCCGAGCTCGACCTCCACTTTGACAAACATAGCAAAACACACCCCCTATGATAGAAGCATGTACAAAACAAGAACCCTGCGGTTCTGAACATTATTGAGAGTTATTTTTTGCATCAGACTGAAGTGGATATTAAAGCAATGGGCCATACATGTAAAACTGTAATCAAAACAAATATATATCTCCCGCCAATAACTACCTTAGATTGCAAAAATTAGATGCACAAGTGCAAGATGTTTTCTTTGTTAGTTCACATGATAGCAGTATATTAAAGGGACTGGCCCAGGCTAAAATCATCAAAAAATAGTTGATTTTATTTTGGCTTCCTAATATGACCATATGATGTAAACATGTCCATAGACTAAAACTGCAAAAGTTTTTAAATTTTTCTGCTGCGCATTCACCAGTTAGACTAGATATAGAGACGAAATTCCTGATTTGTAATTATTGACAACCATGTCAAAAATTAGAAATACGGGAATTTCGTCTCTATATCTAGTCTAACTGGTGAATGCGCAGCAGAATTTTTTTTAAACTTTTGCAGCTCTAGTCTATGGACATGTTTACATCATATGGTGATATTGAGAAGCCAAAATAAAATCACCGATTTTTTTATGATTTTAGCCTGGGCCAGTCCCTTTAAAATACTGTGCAAGCACTGTCCAGGATGTAGTGACTTGTCTTAAAAATCGTGTAATAAATATTATAAAACAAACTTATATGATGTTTTTTAATAAATCGTGTTATAAGATATTAGAATTATCACTGATATTATATTATTCATAGGATAACTACCAGGCCTCTATAAGCAGGGTTCAACACGCTCCACTAAACACAGCAACTTAATCCTTGTACTTACAACTGCAATCATCAAACACCAGCCTACATGAAAGTATAACCAGCGACAATACACAGTGCCGCACTGCAGACCCGCGCGAGACGTTTACCTAATGCTGGTTCAATTTTGACCCACCGTCTACGGCGTCTAACCAATATCTAAGCAACATTGGGCCAACGTCTCGTGTTTGCTGGCCCTTGCGGTCATCAAGTCCTCATACATGCACTGTAACTAGAACTTCCAGTACTTAAATGACGAGATAAATGACTAGGGTGAATGACTACGGTATATTATTGAGCATGGTAATACATAGCGCTGACCGACCTATATGAGGGGGGGTCAGTCGTCTCCAAGGGGCTGTGAAAATGACATAAAGGTGGTTGATTTAATTTTTCTCGCTACTCTCCATTTTCGGTAGATGACTACATGATTATATGATAACAAAGCAAAATAATAAAAAAGTAGTTTTTTTTAGTTATTGATACTAGTATATATGTATATATACGTAGTTTGTTATAAAAATGATTTTATTTCAAATTAAGATATATAAAAAATACATGATTCTTCATGATTAGTTTTAATATATAGTATAATGAGCGACCACTAGTTATGACAAACGTCGACCCTGCGTCTGAGATATTTGGTCGTTCAGTGATCTGATGCACTGTCATATCTTCACTGCCTATCGACGGCCACCGAAATAATTATGCGTTTCATTTGCTCTGTTGTTATTTAATACTTACAATAAATGTGTAAAAGGTCTAAAATTGACCTGCCATTGAGCCAACGTTTGTTCAATTTTGGTCCACCGTCGGCAACGCTGACCAAGGATTTTGTCAACCTTGGTTGAACGTCTGTGTTTGCTGGCTATACCCAGATACCGCCACTCGATCGCAACACGTAGCCAGTGTGTAAACACCTTTAGCTGACACCTTTTACCGCCAAGAGCTAATGCAGGGCACGATAGTATTTCAGTATATTTTTATTTAGCGTATATATCACATGAACGCGATAATTACCATTGGGCGAGTCATATTAAGTGAGAGACACGCAATTGTAGTCAAAATGATTATAACTTAGTATAGGCCCTAGACATAATTCTAATATCGCTATTATAATATTTTGTGGTTGTAGTTATTACATTAATTTAATACCCGGTACACAACTTAACATGCAAACACGGGTATAGCTTACATGTATATTATACGAACGATTACGGTAATATAATTAGGTTTAAATTTAATACCATTGACTAGTATACTAGTGGTAGGCCTACTATAGATAACAAAATTAAATTGACCAGAATATAGTTGGACACCCCCTCCCCTCTAATTTGGCAAGACCCGGAATGCGATAGCGACTGCCATACTGAACACCCCTTCTGATTTTCGCGCCTATGAACTTGGGACAGCAAGGAGTTACCGGTAGGTGCTATAGAAAATTCATATATATCCATTCATTCATTTCATCACCCACATCTCTCGGATACATATATTATTAAGAACATTCCAAGATGAAATGCATGGTCTACAGGCTAACCGCTTACACGAGTAAACTATGCAGTAACACCAGCAGTGTCCTTATATAATCTAGTGTTCCGTGGATGGGGTCATAATACTGAATAATAGAAATGTATGCCCTTTTACATTTTTTGAGAGACGTCAGTGCGTTAAATTGACATTTTGGGCCGAGATGCCTCAAGCGTTCATCCTTCGCCGAGAAGCGTTAACTTTGCTCCAAATTTGCGTGTTTTTTTCATATACCGTGTGATTAGGGTACTTAACCCGGATGTAGGCCTGGATAGGATGTTGGCCTATACACTGATAGACCACACAGCGACCACAGGACAATGACCCAATGCAGGTTCAATGCTGGAACGCCGTCAACAACGCTGGTACAACATTGATCCAGCATGAACAATAACATAATTACCATATAACAACATTTGATTGATTTGTGCTTGCTGGGAAATAAATCGTCATTTCCTCAATTTTCTAGAGGATTATATATTGTATCTATCTCGGATAGTTTTAGATGAAAAGAACAAATATGTCATTTTGATTCCTTAGATATTTGGAAATAAACTAGATTTAATCCACAGTCAGTAGCTTAGTCATGTCACAGTGTAACATATTACATAATCACAGGTGGGTGGGCCTACAGCGTGACACAGTGTGTATAGGCCTACCTACCACAGACCTGCACATACAGATCAGTGGCGTATAGGCCTACGCCTCAGAATGAGCATCCCCCTCCGTTGTAGTACGTTATCCCCTCTGCAAAGGCAGTATGTGCTCACTTGTAAAGTGAGCAGATACTGCATTTTGGCTTTGCACGGCAGTTGTAAGATAACTTCTATACAACATGTACAATGAGGCTAGGCGCTATCACGTGGTCGCTGGTCAGTAGATGTTATCGTAAATAGGACCATTCCGAAACGTTGGCCCAGCATTGAAACAACATGATCAATGTCACATGTTTACTGGTATACCGTGCATATACTGAAATGTCCAGGGATGTGACGACCCAGACTCTGTGTGTGTTGATTGGTCAGGGGAGTCTATATCGTGGTCTGGGGCGAGGGTTACCATTGCCGAATGTTCGACAAGTCAATGGACGCGACCAACGCCTCAGGCCCGATCTTGATTATGGTGTTTTGCCCCGTCAGCAAGTGGTGGTTCGCTGCAGAAACTCAGTCAAAGTAGAAGATTTTCTTAATTTATTCTTTATTCATCCCATATTCGTGCAGACATTGTCAGATATGTGTGTGCTACTTAGTCCCGTGCGACAGGGGGGCTATCCAGCCACGCGGCTGAATGTGTGTGACGCAGTTACATGTCTGACGTCCGAGAAGGCCAGTGATAGAATGAGCAACGCGGCCGGGCCGCACAAGGCGACAGCCGGGCGGAAGTGCTGACCCGTCGATCAGCAATTCCGTCCGGCTCGAACTCGGCGCGATGATCTGCTAGTGAGGTCGCCACATCTATCTCGTCCTATGATCTGCTTAAGATGTATGTCAGCCTATCTCAGAATGTTCTTCACTACAATTGTAGCTATGGTGTCAAGAAGCATTTAAACCAAGGGTTAGATTTTCAAAGGCAATATATATTATTGCAAAATATTGTATCGATATCATGATAGAGTTGGTCTCAAGAGCAAAACATCTGTTAGCTTTCAAACTCTCATTGTGGTGGTTCCTTAAGATTATATTGGCCTAGTTTGATCCCAAGGTGGGCATTGTTCTCAGTAAAATCTACTGGCTATCTACAGGGTATAAATCAATAGCCCAACACACAGCTGAAAATTTCGAGACCCCTAACTGTCGTAAAATTGACGAGGGAAATCCTAATAACTCAAATACAGATATTTATGCTTATTCAGTAACAATGTTTGGTGAGCCTACTGTAGGCTATGGAATGACAGAAAACTGAACCTATGCGTTTTGCGTATTTGAGAAGATGTGAGTGATAGTCTTTTGGGACACACATTATATGGACACAAAAAAACAGTGCCCAGAATCCGTTTTGTGAACCATATTAAAACATTATTTGAATGAGTTCCAATAATGTAAAAAACTGATACCACAATTCTACTTTACGCCCACCCTAGAAATGACCAGGGAGGTTTGCTCTAACATAATATGCAATCAGATTTTGTCAGTGTGTTGGGTTGTACCAACTCCTCAAATAAGGGTCCTACAGGAACTAGCTATTCTACTATATGAGCAGCCACCCTTGTGACACAGGAAAAGTGGCCTTTTAACGTAGTCTGGCTGTTCATAAAAAGTACATTTGCATACAAAATGCCCTTCTCGGGAATGACCTCTCATAGGAGGTTGGCTGCTCATAACAGGTTCTACTACAAATTCTGCTACACTTTACATACATGACGATCTTCGGGATACTACGAATGCGAATAGAAAATGAATGAAATACATATCAGCTCCCACAAAACAAGACAATCTTCAAGATAACAGTCATATATTTCAAGAACCGATGGCCATTTCTTTCTTTTGTAAAATATAGGACAGTAATCAGTGCTAATTGAAAAAGTAGCCTAACTTTTCAGAAAGCAGCCATAAACGGAACACTGAAAAACTTTAAAAGGTATGCCATGCAGACAACCAATCTAGACTCTTCTTCGCAGTTTATTATTGGCCTCATGGTTTAACCCGAAAGTTCCTTTCTAGTAGGTAAATATCCATAATTATATGTGGCACAGAATCTATTTCTGGTTTCAATGTCATTCTAGGCATCAGTGACAAAACTATTTCATGACCTTCAATACGTCCCTAGTGACTAGGGTTACATTCTGTATATTTTCAAAATTACATGATCACAGTCTTCAAAGGTGGCCATAATTCAATAATACGTATCAAATGGGTTTGCTTCTAGTATAAAAATCAAGACTGGATTGACAGCTCTCTCCATAGCGGGCCCAACACTGTGAAACGCTGCGACTCTGGTCATAAGAAAAGTCCAAACAATTTTACCATTCCGGAAATGACTTCTATTAGGTCTGCCTAGCTCCACGAGGAATTAGGCGCTATAGAAAATGAAATGAATCGGGCTTTAGGCCACCTTTGTGCACATATAGGCTATACTGGGCCAGGAGAACCTCCTGAGGATGGTGAGATTACACTGTCCTACAGACACAGGATTCGAAATTCCAACCCTGGAGGTCCGAGGCCGAGCACACTACCTCTCGGTCACGGAGGCTCCCCACAATACTGAGTTTTACACGTGGATGGGGAAGAAACATTTTTGCTTTTTTCAAACCGCCGAGACCGGGAACCGAACCTCAAACTCTGGCGTGAAAGGCAGCGGTGCTAACCACTACCCTAGGGCCCCCGCCCTAGAAGTCTTATTTATTAATTACCCACGAGTAGAAATATTAGTACCTTATCTGTGTCTCATCATAATTATACTTATGCTGCATAATTATTCATCGTAGAACAAATTGTTGGGGGTCACATGTTTCTCGTGTCAAAAAGTATATTTTCCCTGTGTTGGATATCAATGAGCGGCCGCCTTCAGCCAACGTCACCAACTTACTGTTAAGTGGGCTGCACGCAAAGTTCTGTGAATGAGAAAATGTTTATAAAAGGTGTCGGCCTATCTTTATTGATCTGCATATCATCCAGAACTTGTTGTTCTGTTTCGACACTTTCGACAACGGAAAAAGTTACCACCGGCCAGAAAAAAATCCCTTTTTTTCGCTGTAGACATATTTACCAACACGACAAAATTCTCATCAGGAATTTTTCCAGTCTTCCCTGTTTTTCCCAGTCTGTGAGTAGCAGCTATATGGATGATTTTGGTGAGAAACGAGGTTCCTTTTATAGGTTGCCATAAATTGCATAGTTTCAGTGGGAGACCAAAATATTTTATTAATATGATACAATTAATATGATACAATTTTACATATTGTTGTTACAAATATATAGAACATATGTATTTTACAGTTGAAGACCAATGTACACGATTAACGACATGAATATGATTGCACGCTTTAAAAACTATTCATATAACATTTTTTATCACAATTAACTTGAACATGAGGAGGTTTTTTGCATATATTAATAATACATAGTGTAGTGCAACAGGTCCAGGATTGGGCTTGTTATACACCTGGATACTAAATAAAACATACACAATTTGAATGACAGAAACTATCCCCTGATTGCAACAGCAACTACCTTTGTAATATGGCATTCTGAATATGCTATGTGTGTTCACACGCCAATTACTTAAAAACAAGAGTATTGTAACTATGTGTATGTCGTCTATATATTTCGATTTTTTCTGATTATTGCTCCTTTGTTAAAGCCGGTGAAGCCGATCCAACATACCCCCAGTAAGCAGACACGTTGAGCTAGAAATACCGTAGCTTAGTTTTTAACTTACATCACAATTTTCAAATTACTTACTACTTATATTATGCATGAAGGCCCATAATCTTATATATTTATAGAGACTAAAAAATACATCGATTCCCACAATGAGAAAGAACTGAAATGATTGAAATTAAGCTAAAAACAACGTCTGTGACAATGGCTGAATAGTAAATGTATACTACATACTACAAAATAATATTCATTTCAATCAAAAGCAGACAAACAAAGGGGGTAAATTGAAACTAAAGATATCAACAGGAAGCTAGTTTCAAATTTTCCGCACACGGGTGTAATAACAAGAGGCTTGAAGTCCTATATCATCCCCCGTCATAACTTATGTTTTTGCAGTCACAAATATTTAAAAAATCGACTTGTGGTGGCCATTTCAGATTTCAGTAAAATCAGCTGCACATGGTGGGTAATGTGATAGTAAAATGTGACTTATTTCTGACTAAGTGCGCCCACAAAAAATTCCGAAGTTCATCGATTGCGGCCATTTTGAATTTCAGTAAAACCTTGAAATCACTTGCACATCTCCATATCGTCGGGATTGTGATTGTAAAATTTCATAATTTTTACTTTAAAGTTTTTGTGCGCACAAAAAATATGAAGTTGATATGTGGCAGCCATTTTGAATTTTAGGTAAACCTCTAAAAAAGCACCTGCACATCTCCATATCATGTGGAATGTGATAAAAAAAATTGAATAATTTTATACTTCTAAGTTTGTGCGTCCACAAAAAATTATGAAGCTGATCGGTGGCGGCCATTTTGAATTTCAGCAAAACCAATAAAAAAATAACCTGCACATCTCCATATCGTGGGGAATGTGATAGTAAAATTAGAAAAATTAGTAAAATTTGAGTTTCAGAGTTTTTGAGTCCACAAAAAAATTTGAAGTAGACCTCTGGCGGCCATTTTGAAAGCATCTTTATGAAATCACTTGCACATTCCCATGTTGCTAGAAATGTAAACATTTCAAAAAAATACCACTAGTTTTTGCACCCCGTAAAAGCGTGATGCCGGACGATGGACGGAATCCTGCACAACTGAAATCCCTCTTTCCCTACGGGCGGGAGATGAAAAACCACTACACCACTAGGTCATACAAAACTAGATATGGTGGGTAAGAACATTACAAGCGCAAAATGACAGAACTGATCGTACTCTATGGAATGACATACAGAACACTGGTACATTATAATATATTTTTACGTTCAAGTGCTAAGTTGTGTTTATGTGTATTTATATTATATATCACAATGTTAAGGAATACATGGCTTGTCTATACTATTTCTTGAAAATCGTTTCTATATATATTATCATAGGCAACATGAATACTAACATGAATGAGTTCGCTTCTTGTGAGGTCACAAAAAGTTTTTTATTTATTACTACTCTGGATAACCAATCTAGCCATTAACGTTATTATAAATCCAGAAATATTACGTGAATGTATAGGTTTAGCCCCTTTGATCTGTAATCTATGTATATCATATTCAGTTCAGCATCATTCTTTTTTTTAATATGAAGGGCATATGGATGATTGCTATTTCATTGGAAGAGAAATAGCCTACAACAAACCACATAATAACATGCAATTATGTTCTTAACTTTGAATCGAGCTATTAAGTTATGCAAATAAAAAAAAATATATATATAGAGATTATAACAACAAAAATAAACTCAAAGCTATCAGACAGCGTTAATAAGTAGGCCTACAGGGACTAATCAATCGAACGAAGAAAAGTACAATTCTCCACCTACAGGTTCAGCTTGAGCAGAAACTAGCGAAATGTGTCAAATGTTTCTGATTTCGCAAGAGGGTGCTGTTTTGAACTAAATCATTGCAGGCATAGTAACGAAACAAATACATTATTCAAGGAATTTTACAATGTATATATAACAGATGTTGACGCATTTCCACGCTTTCAAAGGGATACAATAATGATAATGAATATTGCGACCTCATGGAGTAAGTATGAGTTAACCTTCAGAGACAATGGTATGTTTACAGATCTTTGTTATGTAGCTTGACATTCTAACAATCCACCCAACTGGAAGCATTATTTCATGTTGTAGTCGAAGTGACTCTATACTAAAAAGTATGGTGTTAAGAGGACGCGGACAATTGTTACACCGGTTTCTGAGGAAATATAATGTGAGTGTTCTCTCATTTGACCCCGGTCCAGTTATTATGTTGTTGGCGGAAACCAAGCAAATGGTATAAGCAGTCTCGATAGAGGGGATACTTAATGATGTGATGGAAGTTTCAAGGCCAGCCACTTTTGAAATAACATGCTATCAGTTAAACAGTCATTTCGATTCGGTGCAGGCCTAATTTCATGTCTGCATCTCGAAAACTATAAACAAAATTAGCAGGACCATGATTATAACACCAAATGTACAGTAAGGTTCCATACAAGAAGAAGGCATGATAAAATTTACAGATCTCCTGATAAACTGAATGATCGTTTTCCACGACTCAATGAGTGATGCTCTTTCGTGATTCAAGTAACCTTCACTCATCAAACGTCTATCTGTATCTGTAGAAATACGATGCAGTCCTCTTAGTGTAGAGTATCACGCATAATGGTGGGGGTGGGTGTTCGCATGTGAAGCTACATGTATCTATTCCAGAGCGGAAGCTGGGGAGCTTCCCTCTGTCACTGTTTATATAGTTCTGAGGCACTGAGTTCCAATCCCGTATGGTCTAGCACAACAACAGACGAGAGCTGTCTTACAAAACATAGTATTTATAGAACAATGACTTTCAGCTGGAAGATTTATTTGGTGTTAAGATTTGATAATTATTTGTAAAACATACTATTGTCTTTGCCAATATGAATTGAACCATATTCTATCACGGTATAGGCTTTTGGGAAGCTGCGAAATCTATTAAATGTGATGGCTGCAAACTTTTTCGCGTAGTGTGGACAAGCATATCAACCTAAAATGGGGAAAATGTGTCATCACTGTGATCGTCAACCCGTTGAGGCCACATTTCTCCTCACTCTGCTCAACCTGCACTAGTGGCGGACACTTCGTTTAATCAGCTATCCCTGTGATATGTGTCTAATTAAAAAGTTATCCAATTAAGAAAATAAAATCGGTTTAGAAGTGATTACTGATAAGGTAATATATATATATAGTATATCTTAAAAATAATATACCTGAGAGTGGAATGAACAAAAGTAGAATAGGTTTTACACCAAAATAGAAAATTAAAATAATCGAAAAACTATATTTCTTCTAAGTGAAATTTGTTGACGGAAAAAAATGTTTATCCAATGCTATATAATAGTATAATCCCACAGTTAGGATAATCAATTCATTTGTATAACTATTATTGTCCTTGATGAGATATCAAAGACCGACAATAATTCCACTAGAAGGGGAGTATACACATTCTGTTAGAAACGTTTGTGTAATTGAGTGTTGATTCTGACAAGCAAAATTAATGGTATTAATCTAAAAAAAATAATAGTGATTATTGCCAAAATGTAATATAATGTCTTCAGCGAATACTTGTGAAAGCAAAATGGCACCTTTGACCTAAAACTTTAATATCTAAAACCTGTATAGTCCCTATATTTTAGTTTGAATATATGTCACTGAAATAACGCTTAACTATACAATAAGAATCATATTACGTTAACAATGATCATGAAAACTATGATCATGAAAAACAATGAAATTAATCGACGCCAATGTATCGATTGTAACCTACAACAAGAATAAAATGTAAAGCAGTTATTTCAAAGCTTTTACATGTTGCGTTTTGGCTTTGAAATATAATCATGTGCACAACAGTAAACAAATGCATAACAATTATAGGGCCTACATATGCTAATCCCAAAATATAACATTTCAAATAAAAATGAACAACGAAATCTGTCAACAGACAAATCAATTGTATAACAATATACTAGTAGGTAATAGATTCAAATGATGGCAACAGACTAATACATGTTTCATTGGAAAATATGTGATATCTTTCGCAGCGAAAATCCGACAAAATTAAATGTGTTAAAAATCAGAGCAGCTGATTTTATAGGAATTTGCATTAATTGGTAAAAATTTGGATAATAATTAGATATCAATATCTCGACCACTGTCTCCTTATATTGTATCATTTTAATTAAACAACATCAGTAAACGGACAGTGCAAATAATTACTGACTAACTAGCTAGACTAGAATACATTCCAATATAATTATCCCTACATATATATACAGTGGTTATCTGCAATGTCATAATCACATATATACATACATATACATAAAACCCTGTAACATTGTAAATAAATTATATGCATTATAAGACACTTAATAATGATAGGGGTACTACACCACTTTGCAAGTGATGGTTCCTTTTAAATGAAACTCGCATGCATACTACAGTGTGTGAGGTTTCTTAACAAACAATTATCTCATCCTAATCTTCCTTTAAGCACATTAAATGAATAGAAACAGACAATTATTAAAATTACCTTAGATATGTATAAAAGGTTGCAGGTACGTGTTGGTGTACAGTGAAATTTTTGTGGAAAAAATACAATATTGGACTGGTACAATTCAAAGTGAAACTTCAGAGAATGGAAGTGTGAATTAATTTCCATCAAAATAGTATGATAATTGATATACATGTATCATGTATCTTCTGAAACAATGCTTCTAAATAAAATGATAAGGTTCTGAAGGGTAACAAATCACACAGATTAAAGGACCTGGTCTGTGTCGATTACGCATACATCTTTGTTTATCACAACACTGGAGAGTGTTCATTCATTGTTATTATCAAAGCAGAGAGGAAATCGTGTTTTCTAAGTCTGTGGACACTACATCTGTCTCTGAAATTAGGATTCATCACAAAATTGTGCATAGCAAAAAAAATCATCCAGCATCTGCGGCAGAGCACCTACATCATAGAATATGTAAGCCCTACAACCACACACACACTGAAAATCTGTAATGACCCCTTGGTGTGCATGCTCAAGCATCCAAGTATTTTCCTATGTTATGTCTGCTTTGCATTCTCTCTGTGCTATGTACAAAATGACTGTCTCGTTATTATCCGGAAGCATATTCAGAAGCATATTCGTCATGAACCAGGTTGTTTAACAGTTGGTTTTACTCTTTCAGCACTAAGTGACTTTTCTAATTAATACCTTTCAACACTACAGACAGTAGTACAGTTAGATCTGTATACAGGTTCCCAGTATACAGGGGCGTTTATATGTAGACCTGTATACAGGTCTATAATGTTGAAGGGAAATTTACAAGATATTTTTCAATATAAAACTTCAAGTGATTGAGCTAGTGAATATTGTCTTATGACGTTTTCTGCACATGTGCCGATATCATGACAGAAGTAAGGAGTTGCAACTATGCCCTGATCTTATCAAATGACTTAAAAGGTTAGGTCACTATGTTTTTATTCTCTGTTTTAGATGGCAAAAAATAACAAGGCCCCAAAAAGGCCTCAGCCTCTAATCATCGTTTAAAAGTGAAAATCATTTGAAACAAGAGCACATTCGACAATAGAAAAACATAATAAAATGTTGAGTGGATAAGGTTAACGAGAAAATTTGGCGATCGGAAGTGGCCGCAGGTCAACCATTTTTGATTTCATCATGTTGAAATTTTTCATGGTATATCCATACCTGGAACTGCACATTTTGTTCTATAGTAATAGTCTAGCTATCTGGTCCGGTTTTCCAGATATTACGCATATTAAAAAAATAATGGCCGATAATCGGCCATTTTGGCCGCCATGACCTAGTTTCTGTCCGAATCTTGCCAAATTTCAAAGTCATCCGAGCTATTAGTGAAATTGATATATGGTATAAATTTTGGAGCGAAACATAAAAAAATGTTGAGTGAATCGCGTTAACGAGAATAATTGTCGATCAGAAAAAAGTCAAGGTCAAAGGGGTTACAGAAAGGTCAAATGTGCAATTAGTCAAGCTTTAGTCATGATTAACCTGTATGTGAAGTTTAATGTGCATTCCAGTTATGCGAAACAAGTTATAGTTCTAAAAAGTGGCAGACACACGGACGGACGCGCCTGGTGACCACAATAGGCATCCGCCAAAATTTTGGCTGAGGCCTAAAAACTCTTAATAAGGGCGCGCGGTAAAAAAAATTTGGACTTATTTTCAGAAATGTTAATACGGGTGACAAAAAAACAAAATTTTGCAACAATTTCTGGAAAAGTTAATGAGGGAGACAAAAAAAAAAAAAATTGGACCCATTTTTTGAAAAAAAGTATGTGGCCGATGAAAAAAATAACAAAATAAAAACATAGCCATAGCAATTTTTTTCTATCTCCTGAAATTGACATGTTTTTTTTCTCGAAAATTGGCAAACATCAAATGCGCTGGGCAGAAAAAAACCCAACTTTTTTTTAGTAATGAGCCTTAATCTAATGCGCGTGCTCATCTAAAACAGAGAAAAAAAGTATGGTGGCCTTACACAGTACCATAGGCAGGACTACACACTCAATAGTTTGGCAGACGGAATATTCGCAACCCAAAAAAAATACATTCCACATTGCCTGGCATTCAAAACCAATACCTCAAGGCTACGAGACACCATGGAGGAGTCGATTGAGCAATTATTGCAGTCAATAAATCTATTCAAGCTATACATACTTTCAAAATATAACGACATACATATATGTATTCTCTGATGAGCGATATTATATGTACAATATAGTGTGATGTAATATAGGGCTATACATATACATGTATTTATAATTATCACCCCCCCCCCCCCCCCCGCAACACAAAAAAAATACTGCACCACATAAATCTTCACATATCCCAAATGTTTCCTTTAACAACTTTCAAGACAATAGATCACACTTATATATTACCATTCTGTTGAAATATTAAATTTATACCAAAATTTACATAATTTGAATAATGTTATATAGTTTATGCCTATAATTTAAACAAATCTCAGCTGCTCTATTAACAAACAAGATATATTTGAAAATTAGCCTTACATTTCCATCTGTTGCAATGATTTGTTTATTTTATCATGTCTGATCATAACAGGAATAATCACATCACACTCATTATGTTACATGCAATTAAAAATGTGAGTGATCTTGAAATAATAGTGAGTCCTATCACCGGCATTGTTCTCTTATTACTAAGATTTTATTCAGACTTTCTATTGGAATATTTTATGATTGGTCAATAGCTTTGTCAATGAAATGTAAACATAAACACTTCACTGCAGCGACTAAAAATTGTCTTAGGTAGGAATATATACCTAGGAATATATACCTATATCTAGCAGATGCTACAAGTTGACTACAATTGATTAAGTAGAGCTAATTTGCCCCATAAGATATGGAAAATAGGCAATATCAAGAGTGGAATCACATAACGTCCACCACAAATCTAACAGCAATTCAAGTAATGTTATGCTACATTCTTTGAAGAACATCCATCATACACATTTAGTCAGCAGTGATCACATTATTGCTTGATTACGCCAGTCATTTATTTCACTGGCAAGAAAAATGCTGCATCTTCTTAGAGTTACAGAGCTATGTGATTATAAAAAAAATGTGTATTAGATATGTCAATTTAAAAGTTCTGTATAAACATAAAATTCAACTGATTAGAGTACTTTTAATGTAAAAATGTTATTTTAACAGCCAGTTTATGGGTTTATTTCAGAAGTGTGTGCATATAAAATTGCATAATTAAGTCGAGTTTGATAGTAAATGAGCAGGAAGAGGCGAGATGTTGCGAGGGCTTGGAGAAACAGTTGCAGAGCCGTTTCTGACTTCTGGTTGTAGAAGGCCATCAACGAGAGGCTGTATCTTATTCCACACTCCTGCTAACTGAAAAAAATCCAGAATTGTACAGACATCATGATCTCTCACCAAGAGCATTGTGTTTGTAATAAATAGATAACTTTTATGTGATGAATGCAGGCTGGTACCTGTATATTATATTTAGATCATGTAAATTAAAGTACAATGTAAGTTAAGTACATGTACTACAATATACCCCGCAATGAAAAAATAGATGTTGTTATTATATTATTGAAAGTAGCTGTCACTACTTTTACGGCATCAAAATTTACATAAAAAATGAAGGTTCCCCACGTCATTGACATTGGAGTAGCACCACTATGATTTGTAAAACTGATGATTATGGTACCACATTAAAAAAATACCAAACTAAATTGTGAAAGAGCTCTATTAGTTAAGAGATTGAAAGAGAAAGCCAAAAAGAGGCACCACAGATAGGAATAGCCATCAGTGCCAAAAAACTTGTTTATTTATATTGAAAATTGTAAAAGATATCCAGCGACTCAATCACACTTCCATGGAAAAATAAAAAAATGTCTGTAGGCCGGATGAGCAATCGTTTCAGAACATTGCAATAAAAATATGCTAGCCACTATTGCTTACAAAGCCACAATTGCTTACAATAAAAAACATTTATGTCCAAACGGCAGCCATTTTGAATCTAATGTGTTATTTTAGTCAATCGCGCTCACAAGGAAAAGCTGTTTTTGTCTGAGAAGCGCCCATTTCAAATCTGATCCATACAATTTTCGGATTTGTCTGGTGAACACAAAGGCCAAGTTTCAGAACATGTGAATAACAATATCTAAACCCATTGCAGAACAATAAATAATGGTCACCAGTCAGCCATTTTGAATTTGATCAAAGACATGATAACAATTGGATAAGTAATTCCAGAGATATGGGCTGGGAGTGAAGTGGCCCAACATCCTTACATTCTTTCGTGACTTTTGTAACCAATTGAGAAATATTTTAAACTGTCCAACAGATACATAAAATTAAAATACATACCAAATATTGTCAACCTATGTTATTTTTGTCTCTAGTTGGAGCAATAAATTTTACAGGACAGACATAACTATGAGACTTAACCCAGATTCCAAAGCTCCCTGCGGCGCACCTTTGGTGAGTGCAGGAGCTAAAAATTTATTATGTGTTCATATCCATTAAATATGTATTGGTTCTATATATAAAATACCCAGATGCCAGATAGACATGTGTCCAGAAAACATACCGGTATACCTAGATGCTCAGCGACCTTTTCTGGAAAAGAAACAACCATCCATCCATTTATCATGATTTAATAAATTAATTTATCTATTCATCTATCCAAACACCCAAAAAAAAACCATCCACCCACCCACCCACCGACCAATCCGTTCATCCATCCATCCGTCCATCCGTCCATCCATCCATCCATCTATCCAACCATTCATTCATTCATTCATTCAATCATTCATTCATTCATTCATTCATTCATTCATTCATTCATTCATTCATTCATTCATTCATTCATTCATTCTAGAATTTATCCATTCATTTATTAAATCACACACCCTTATTCTATAAAGTTACTCACCTCTACATGAGCTAGGCTCTCCTCTTCAGCCATTTTTAGTAGAGCAATGTGAACAGATTCCATATTTGCATGTATGAGTTGAGTTTCCATGTGAACGCAGTGTAAGGAAAAGTAGTTTCGATTCTCCATATTTGAAATCTCACTTTCTTGCTGAAAGAAAATTGCAGCTGTAATTCAGACTGAAGAAACTAGTTAGACTGACTGGTAAAATATATGAATGGTTTGTTGTTTATTAAATGATTGAAGCATGTAATTTGACCAGAAACCAAAATGGCCAGACCAATGTATATAGATGTGTCCATATTTCAGTTGTAAATCATACTAAAAAATAAATATTAGTAGCTTAAAAATACATTTGAGGACAAGAATTATAATATATTTTCTTAAGCATTACAGTACATGTGCAACAAATGCAACAAAAATATATCGCTGTCTTTAATGGCATCATTTTACAAATATGTATATAAGTGTCAATATCTCAGCTTCTAATCCACATGGATATTTTTATCTGAATGTCCTTTTTTAAAGACAAGGACTACATTAAAAAAGTATTTTTTAGTTTTATGCAACAAAAACATAATATTACACAGTTCAAATTGAAAAAAATGACTGATTTAATATGCATAACGGAGAAGTGTCAATATCTCGGCCTCAAATTCACTTAGAAGGGAAATATTTGTATATAAATATACATTTTCAATTGCACAGATTACAGTGAGCATCGAAAAAAATGCAGCCATGATCTTATTTTTTCCCTATTTGCACACCTTTTCAACTATATGAGCTATCGAAGGATTGCTGCAACTGGTGGACAGAATTATGTAGGAAAGTAAATTCAAAATGACCGCCATAGCCACTGTGAAGATATTTATTTTGAATTACATGTGGGTCAAAGCAATACCCTCAAAAATGTTTAGTGCATAGTGTTAATGATGAAAATTAAGGATTGAAGAAATTGAGGATTGAAGAAAGCTAAAAATCATAGATGGCGTAGAAAAATCAAATGTGAACTCAAGTTCAATCATGGTTAGGTCAATCATAGCTTAAATAATGTACATTCCAAGTTACAGCTCTACTAAGAGTGACAAAAAGACGGGCAGAAGGATGTAGACGAATAGTATTAGACCTGTAACCAGGCTGAAGGGGGGAAAATATGCTGAATCTGAATTTTTCAGGAAACCTTCCAATTACCATGTGAAACAACATACTGAAACTTCCTGTGATTCCTGCTGGCGCCTTTTTCATTATTCAAGATGGCGTCCAAGATGGCCGCTAAAATTTTGAAACCACTATATCTCGGCTTGTAATCAACATAACTTTATGATTTAAATGTCTACATGTGCATTTATTGCCATAAGGATTACATTGAAATAGGTTTGAGTCACTAAATAGTCACGCCTATACCGGTAATTGATTTGCAATTTAAGGTATATTGATAAGGGAAATAGCAAGAATTTTCTATGTGTGACATTTTAAATACTATTACAATCATAAACATTACAGAAATTGAAAATAAGTGATCATTACGGGACTCAAGGCTATTTCATTGTAATTCCTTTGTAAAAAAGAATATTTTGATATAAAAATCATGAAGTTATGTTGATTACATATATTATGTGGTCTATTTATGCAAACTTCAACTCAAACACGTCAAAAAAATGATACCATCGATGTTTTCCAGTAGTTTTGTCACAAATGAGATGTATTTAATGTCAGGAAAAAATCTTTCAAAATTTGACCACCAGAAAAGTGCTAAATCCAAGATGGCGGCAAATGCCTTAAACAACCGGCAATATAGTTACCTTAGCTATTGTTACTCAACTCAACCCCTTTTTAGTTGGCGATAGTATTAATACTAGCGCCCTTACTTCTAGCATCGGTGATGTTGTCTAGCGATAGTATTATTGAGGGCTTATTTCTGTGGGTGGAAAAAACAAGACATTTTTGCCATTCTCATCAATTTGTATCTTTCTTTTTTGTTAATATAGCTATAATTAGGTAATTTGGTGTTTACTAAAAACGTTTTTATTGAACTATTATGATCATTTCACTTCATATTGCATACCTTCTAAAACATCTGATAGCTTAAGTTCCATATATTTTAACAAAAACCCTGCGGCTCTTAACATCATTGAGAGTTTTTTTTGCATCAGACTGAAGTTCATATTTAACCCTTTTAAGCCTGAATTTACCATTGTCATCTTCATCCACTACAAGCCGCTTGCTATCGCAATTCTCGACTTGTAGTGAATGAAGATGACTTGATGTGGTTTAAAAATTAAAGAAAATTACCATGTATTGGTAAACCAGTTTCATGGAAACTTTCATTCTAAAACCCTTTGTTGTAGGAAAATTAAGTCTGTTTTCAGGGATGTAAAATGATGCTTTAACCCTTTCACCACTGAAGCCCGTTTTTATGTGCTGAATGCTATGGCATTCAGCATAAAAAACGGGCTTCAGTGGTGAAAGGGTTAATGCATCGTGAGGACCTAAAGGGTTAAGCAATGTGCCATATAAAACTGTAATCAGAACAAATATAAATTTCCACCAATACCCACATTAGATTGCAAAAACTTGCTTAAAAATAATTAGATGCACAAGTGCAAGATATCAGTTCACATGAAAGCAGTATATTAAAATACCGTGCAAGCATTCCCAACCGGATGTAGTGACTTGTATCAAAATTGTGTAATGAATATTATAACACAAATTTATATGATGTTTCTTTAAATAAATCGAGTGATGAGATATTATCACTGATATTATATGATTCATAGGGTAACTACCAAGCCTCTATAGGCAGGGTTCAACACGCTCCAATAAACACAGCAAATTAATCCTTGTATTTTACAATTCTTCTGCAATCATCAAACACCGGACTACATGAAAATATAACCAGCGCCAGTACACAGTGCCGCACTGCAGACCCACACGCAATGTTGACCCGATGCTGTCTTAATGCACGAGTTTTTTTTTTAATTATTGATACTAGTATATCTGTATATATACGTAGTTTGTTAAGAAAATGATTTTATTTCAAACTAGAAGTAAGTGTTTACCATGTAAAACACCCAAGAAGGCTCCCCCTCACACTTTTCAAATAAAAGTTATACAATTAATATAATTTTACTAGATAATCAATTTGTACATGTAATTATCAAGTTATATTATGAAGCAGAGGCTAGCAGCTTTAGGCTGACTAGGTGTTATTTTGACGCAAAAAGATTAAAGAAGGCCGCCAAGACCCGGATATTTTCCAGAACTTTCTGCAAAATTGATTTAGTCTAGGAATTAATACTAGCATACAGTATGTTGAATATTGAGTGTATCAGATAAGCGACTTTGCAGTTATCATGGTGACAAGGTTTTTGTCGAAATTTGACGAAATAAGAATAAAGATGGCCGCCATAAACCTGATATTTTCCCGAACTTTCTGAAAAATTGATGCAGTCTAAGAATTAATACTCTAAGAATATTGAGTATATCGGATAAGCGGTTTTGAAGTTATCAGGGTGACAAGGTCCTAATTTGATGAAAAAAGATTAAAAATGGCCGCCATGACCCCGCTTTTATTCCAAACTTTCTGAAAGATTGATGCAGGTTAGCAATTAATACTACTATGCATTATTTTGAATATTGAGTATATCGGATAAGCGGCTTTGAAGTTATTAGAGTGATGAGGTCATAATTTGACGAAAAAAGATTAAACATGGCCGCAATGACCCGAATATTTTCCCGAACTTTCTGAAAAATTGATGCAGCCTAGGAAGTAATACTTGCATCCGGTATGTTGAACACAAAGTGAATCGAAAAAGTAGTTTTGTGGATATCAGTGTGACAAGGTTCTAATTTGACAAGAAAAGACTAAAGATGGCGGCCATGAGCCGGATATTTTCCAGAACTTTCTAAAAATTGATGCAGTCTAGGAATTAATACTAGCATGCAGTATGTTGAATATTGAGTAGGCCTAAATCGGATTTAAGCAGATTTGCAGTTATCAGGGTGACAAGGTCCTAATTTGACGAAAAAAGATTAAAGATGGCGGCCATGACCAGGATATTCTTCCAAACTTTCTGAAAAATTAATGCATTCTAGGAATTAATACTAGCATGCAGTACCTTGAATATTGAGTGTATGGGATAAGCGGCTTTAGGTTATCAGGGTGACAAGGTCCTAATTTGACGAAAAAAGATTAAAGATGGCCGCGATGACCCGAATATTTTCCTGAACTTTCTGAAAAATTGATGCAGTCTAGGAATTAATACTTGCATCCAGTATGTTGAACACAAAATGAATCAAAAAAGCAGTTTTGTAGATATCAGGTTAACAAGGTTCTAATTTGATGAGAAAAGATTAAAGATGGCGGCCATGAGCCGGATATTTTCCCGAACTTTCTGAAAAATTGATGCAGTCTAGGAATTAATACTAGCATGCAGTTTGTTGAATATTGAGAATATTGGATAAGCAGCTTTGAAGTTATCAGGGTGACAAGGTCCTAATTTGACGAAAAAAGATGGCGGCCATGACCCGGATATTTTCCTGAACTTTCTGAAAAATTGATGCAGTCTAGGAATTAATACTAGCATGCAGTATGTTCAATATTGAGTATATCGGATAAGCGGCTTTGAAGTTATCAGGGTGACAAGGTCCTAATTTGAAGAAAAAAGATTAAAAGATGGCCGCTATGACCCGGATATTCTTCCGACCTTTCTGAAAAAAAGATGTAGTCTAGGAATTAATACTAGCATGCAGTATGTTAAATATTGAGTATATTGGATAAGCGGCTTTGAAGTTATCAGGGTGACAAGGTCTTAATTTGACGAAAAAAGATTAAGATTGCCACCATGACCCAGATATTTTTCCGAACTTTCTGAAAAATTGATGCAGGCTAGGAATTATTACTTCTATGCAGTATTTTAAATATTGAGTATATCGGATAAGCAGCTTTGACGTTATCAGGGTGACAAGGTCCTAATTTGACGAAAAAAGATTAAAGATGGCCGCCATGACCCGGATATTCTTACGAACTTTCTGAAAAATTGATGCAGTCTAGGAATTGATACTAGCATGCAGTACCTTGAATATTGAGTGTATCAGATAAGCGGCTTTGAAGTTATCAGGGTGACAAGGTCCTAATTTGACTAAAAAAGATTAAAGATGGCCGCGATGACCTGGATATTTTCCTTAACTTTCTGAAAAATTGATCCAGTCTAGGAATTAATACAGTATAACCTCGGTTCAGGACCACCTCAATAAGCAGAACACCTCGCGTCTCGGACCACTTTTGTCCAGTCCCAAAGTTTTCCCCATTGACGTAATGCTTAAGGATTGACCCTTAGCGGACCACCCCTGCTATTCGGGACTCGGACCACTTTTTTTGCACAAATCCAGTCGCGAACTTCGCTAAGCGGACCACCTGGGACATCAAGGGTCAATTTTTCGAGCCTGTTGGATCACTGACAGAGCATTCACAGCTAGGTGAAAGTCGCGCCTCCACGCTTGGATGCCCACAGGTGACAGACCATGATTATCTGGATAAGACCTTGTAACCCCTATGATCCTTGTGAGCTGAACACCCTGCACGCCCGTGATATTTATCTGGCAGTCTTGATAAGGAATTAAAATTGCCATGGGCCCTATATGGTGGACGTCGCTTCTTCACCCTTGCTTGAACACAAGCGGCAACCGTCTGATTGCTCAGAATGAATCTTATTTCATGTTAAGTTTAATCTATTGGTAGCTTTTAATAAAGTAAAGCTGATAACGATAATCTTTGTATTCAGTATCTTTGCAAGATAATTTATTGTATACCGTTCTTCTTGTAACTCTTTTAGAAAATTGAATCACAATTAGCTACTAAATAAAATTAGAATATGATTATCGTGATTAATCGACAGTAGCAACACTATTGTCTCTTCTGCCGAGAATTTGGCCCTCAGAGCTCAACATATCAACATTATATATTTTTTGTGCACTCGATAGACCCACATGTCATTATAATTCTGTATCTGTACTAGTTATTAAGTCTCGGTTGCAATGATAATTTTATATTTATTGTATTACCGATCTGTACATGACAAATAAACTGATTCGTATTCTTAACTCAGAGATGGCAATTATGCGTGTGATTTATCATGTAATATCCCACATTAACAAGGCCATAGCGTTCGCAGGGTCTGCTCTGATCAATTAAAGGGATATCCCAGCAAATACCAGACATTGAACCAGTGTTGGATTAATGTTAGGCCAGAATATCAGACGGGTTGCCAACATTAAACTAACATTAGGTCAACATCACACGTCATAGTACAGTGTTGAACTGCTCCCAGTCACATTTAGCTTGTTTAGCGACATCAGAGAAGCGTCAAGAATCACCGTTAAACACAACTTTTTTAAGAGCAGAACTGTCAGCCTCCATTTGATTATCGCCTCTGGTATTGTATTTTTAATGCTCAATTTCTGTTCGATGGCTAACAGAATAAACAGAACAACAGCTTACCAAGATATAAAAAGGGATATGAATTTAGTAAGTCATTCAACGTTGAGCATCAATATGGAGACGTAATAAGCTCACGCTAAAAAACCCCATAAATCTCATAGATGCAAGTCAGTCAGCGACAGATTAGATGAAGAATATAATAACCAACGAGATCTGTCTTCTACGCATAAAACATGTTTATATGCTCCAGAATGGATAGATTCTATTTCACAGTTGTGAAAAAAGACTATCTGGTACTGATGAAAAGTTGATGACTGCTCAAGATAGTTTGCGTGTTGCTGCTGTAAGAGGCAGCATACAAAGTGCGACAAACTTCAGTATATGTAAAATAAATGTTTTTATTTTACTAAATATTTTTAGTGCTAATTGAATAGATATTTATTATTGTATGGGTTTGTTTTGCGTTTGTTTTATCTCTAATACACGTAGTTAAAAGTACAAATACTATACCTAGAGCATGGAAATTTTCATTTTCAATTATAAGGTATAATGTACAATTTCACTCAGGGGACCACCTCGCGAGGTTCTACTGTACTTGCATCCAGTCTATTGAACACAAAACGAATCAAAAAAGCAGTTTTGTAGATATCAGGGTGACAAGGTTCTAATTTGACAAAAAATGGCGGCCATGAGCCGGATATTTTCCCGAACTTTCTGAAAAATTGATGCAGTCTAGGAATTAATACATGTACTAGCATGCAGTTTGTTGAATATTGAGAATATCGGATAGGCAGCTTTGAAGTTATCAGGGTGACAAGGTCCTAATTTGACGAAAAAAAATTAAAGATGGCGGCCATGACCCGGATATTCTTCCGACCTTTCTGAAAAATTGATGCAGTCTAGGAATTAATACTAGCATGCAGTATGTTCAATATTGAGTATACGGATAAGCGGCTTTAAAGTTATCAGGGTGACAAGGTCCTACTTTGAAGAAAAAAATTTAAAAGATGGCCGCTTTGACCCGGATATTCTTCCGGCCTTTCTGCAAAATTGATGCAGTCTAGGAATTATTACTAGCATGCAGTATGTTGAATATTGAGTATATCAGATAAGCGGCTTTGAAGTTATCAGGGTGACAAGGTCTTAGTTTGACGAAAAAAAATTAAGATGGCCACCATGACCCAGATATTCTTCTGAACTTTTTGAAAAATTGATGCAGGCTAGGAATTATTAGTACTATGCAGTATTTTGAATAATGAGTATATCGGATAAGCGGCTTTGAAGTTATCGGGTGACAAGGTCCTAATCTGATGAAAAAAGATTAAAGATGGCCGCCATGAGCCGAATATTCTCCTGAACTTTCTGAAAAATTGATGCGGCCCAGGAATTATTATTTATATCTAGTATGTAGAACACCAAATGAATTGAAAAAGCGGTTTTGTAGATATCAGGGTGGTATGGATGAGAGGTGTCTTCCACGCGGCGGCGGGCCGGCGGACAAAACCGAACAAAAACAAAAAGCCTCCCCCTGGTAGGGAGGAGCCTTAATTAAAATATAAAAAGACATGATTCTTCATAAATAAATTGAATATTTAGTACAATGAGCGACCACTAGATATGAAAAACGTCGTCCCCATGTCTTGAGATAGGCTATGTGGTTGGTCACTCAGTGATCTAATGCACTGTCATGCTTTCGCTGCTTATTGCGGACCGTCATAGCGGTAAATATAAAACAAAAAGATTTCAGGAACATACTTATGATTTGCTGTACAGTCAGCGTGGTAATATCCTGTAAATAATTGATTTGGACGTTCAACCAAAGTTTGTTCATTTTTGGTACACCGTCAGCAAAGTTGATGTTTCAAGCATAATAATGATCGGGTAAGTCAACATCCAGGGTGCAAATAGTCGCTGAATAGATAACAGTTTTAACCTGTTAATATGATATCACAAAAAGTCATTTTGATGGGGTTTTTTCGTGTTTTTTTAGGATTTATGTGAATTTATGAGACACTGCAATAACAGACATATTTTTCTTGGCATGTTTGTTCTTTTTGCTCACTACAGTAAATCCTGTCATCAACGACCCTGCCATCAACAACCTTTTGTCTCCAACGACTTTTTTCCCTTGCACGGAACATTTTTCTATAGTTAACGACCTGTGATCAACGACTTTCTGTCTAATGCGACTTGCGACCTCAAATATGCAGGGCTGGCCAATTGTCGCTATGTCGCGCATCAGAGCGACAGACAAGGTAAAAACGCACCAAAGGGTTATATTGAGCGACAAGAAATGACTTCAGAAATCGCCCACATACATACTAGGCAGGCTACATAATGGAATGCTATGGATGCAGTGATACAAGTCTACAAAATTTAAAAATATTTTTTTCTGGTTCCCATTTTAATCAGTGTAGTGCGCCAATCAATGCAACTTTTGGCCAGCCCTGATATGTGGCAGAAGGTCATTATATTACTTGTGTCGAGCGACCTCAACTTTTTCATCATACGACTTTTGGAAACATTCATGAGCAAACCACTGCATGTCAGATCTGACTGTGCGGATATCATGGTTAACAGAGAGGAAGATCAGGCTGTTGTCGCAATTCTCAGCCTATCGACCTCAGACCGGCGATGTTACTGATGCTACTGCACAGCAATATCACCTCGCGCCGGTAGGAAATCATCCAACCCTTCATGTCCAATGATCAACTAAAGATATGCCCTATGAATCAATTTAATGCTCGCATTAGTCGAAAAGTATATAAAATTGTTTATTTTGCATAGCGCTAATTAAACATGTTTTAAAATACAATCGTACTAAATTTTTCAGGGAATGTAATAAGAAGATACGCCATGATTAATTATACAAATAATATTGTCTATAGCACACTAAATGTCAAGTGCTATTCAGTTGTGTGTTGGCTGGTAGACTGAGAGAGCCGCCGTCATAATTAGCTATACACAGACTGTCAGTGAACAGTACACCCCTCTCCAGACATAAGACGTGCCGTCACTGACTAGCAAACACAAGACGTTGACCCAATGTTGTTTAAACGTTGGCCCACTGTTTTCGAAGTCGGCCCGCATTAAAACAACATTGGGTCAATGGGTATGTTTACTAAATGGCTATACAACTGGCACAGACGTTGATGCAGGGTTGGCAGACATTAGAACACAATCGCGTCGGGACATAATTAATCCCCCAGTCACTTTAATACAATACACTGCCTCAATGAGCCGTCCACGCCTGCTTATTCACACTTAGAGAACGTCCTATATGATTGTGGTCCGGCCACATATACCCAGCAGACACAAGACGTTGATTCAATGATGGATTAACGTTGGTACAGCGTCGTGGACGGTGGACCAGTCATTAAATCAACATTGATTTAATGTATTGTGTCTGCTGGGACGGGGACGGTACAAACGTCCTAGTGTGGGCATAATGCTCCTGTTAGTGTAAACACACATGTGTATTATTCATCAGTAATGAATAACTGTTCCTTTTTTGTTTCACCAGTTATTTTTTTGTTTCACCAGGGCTACGTCATCTGTCCTATAAAAACACATTTATTGTGAATATACAACGCCAAATGTTGCCGCAACCGCGTGCTTTGATCCACAATGACTACCAGTCAATGGTGGGTGAATGTCGCCGTCATTAGCCCGCTATTGAACCAGCCGCCGCACCCGCAAATTTTACAGCAAAAACTCATTCCTGTGACCAGCGACTTTATGTCACCAACGACTTTTTTTGTCTGGCAGAAGCAAGGTCGTTGGTGACAGGATCTACTGTATTATTGGTAGAAATGAAGCCATCATTGTAGAGTTAAAAAACATTTTTTGTTTTGAATAGTACTTTTATCATCTTTTCTGGGGGTTCCCATCATTGGATTTCTCGCAATTACGAAAAAATCTCGCTTACGAAATGAAGGGCTCCCATTGACTCCCATTATAACTTTGCCGTCCGATTAGCCATTCCATTTTTTTTACACAGGTGCCATTTTTTATATTTTTTTGAAAAAAAATGCAACAAATGAAAATAGAATATGCCCACTGCCATATGAGTAGGTTCTGGAGGCCATCATTTAGGCTGTTTGGACAGAACAATTGGGGAATCTCTGAGATACCTGTAGAAGGCTGCACTTAGTGCACTAGTTTGCCCAAGGTGAAACCTGGGTGAAGTTTTGTTTGCCTGCTCTACGCTTCCTCATGGGGCGCACCGAGGTTAAAAATGGAAGTTTCTTAGCCATAAAGATGAAAATCCACCAATTTTTTTTCTTCCATGACCCCCTTGTGGACTTAAAAAAAAAAAGCAAAGAGAGGCAGGAGATTATTCCCAAATTTATGATTGCTATGTGCATATATGTGGTATATTTGCCACTGTTACTGTATTGCGGGGAGCTCACTAGGTGCCCTGATGTATCTAAAACCTAAAACTCTCAATAACGTTCATCTCAGCAGTTTTCTGCAGCTGCTTCAAAAAATTCAAGTGTCTGGGTGATGTTTTGGATTCTGTATCCCTTCCGTAATTTGCAACATTGAGGTCATAGCACAGCATTTTTCTTGCAGAGTGAAAACTGTGGAATGTGTTCAAATGTTTCTTTTAGCATGTCGTCAGTTACGAAAAAAGAGATCGGCAATCGGCAATGGGTGATAAATTAAATCACATTAAATCAAACGAACAACTCAGCTGACAATAATTTATGACACTTTTTCAAAGCCAATGATTTTGATGAGTCAATTTTGTCTGAGTCAATGGTGGGTAAAATTTGCCGTCATTAGCCCTATATTGAGCCAGCGGCAAATTTTACCACAAACCCCTCCCAAGATCGTTGGTGAAAGGATTTGTTAAAATGACTGAAATACGCCATCAAGGAGGACGGCGTTGTCTCGCGCGGTCACTCATTCGGGGGAGGGCCCCCAGCAAACACGGGAGACATTGTGCATATGTTGGTTCAATGTTGGCCCATCCTCTGTGAAGCTGGCCCAACATTGAACCAGCACATGGGCAATGTCCCGAGTTTGCTGGGGGGTGCTCCTGGCGCCAATCGCAGTACAGCTAGATGTGGCGGGGTGACAGACTTCATTGTGTGTATACACCTACGTCTCACATTCACCCTCCCCCTTCTATGAACAACATGCTATAGTAGTCATCTGCTCTGCAGAGGCAGCATCCGCTCACTTGTAAAGTGAGCAGATACTGTAGGTCAACTATAGAATTCTACTGCAGGCTTACATGTATCAGGCAATATGTGTTATCACGTGGTCGCTAACAGCCAATACCAGATGTTATCGGAAATGGGTCAATACTGAGACGTTGGCCCAGAATTGAAACAACACTGGATCAAAGTCACCTGTTTAATGGTAGGACGTTAGTATACTGATAGGTCCAGCGATATCAGTGACCCAGATATTGTGTATGCAGGGCTCGAAATAAGGCCATTCCTCCAGTCCGGTACTGCCAAAAAATGTAGCCATTCCGATGAACTGGCAAATTTTAGGCCATCCTAGGACAAAGGCCACTTCTAGAAATGACAGTTTTTACTCAGGAATGGCAGTTTCCTTGACTTGCCAGTCCTGTGAATTGGCTTGCACCCAAGGATTAATTCTACCCCTGGTATGTGATTGGTCAGAGAAGACAATCTCGTCCTATGATCTCCTTAAGATCTAGGTCAGCCTATCTCCGTATGTTCTCTACCACAATTGTAGCTATGGCATCAGAGGCATATAAACCAAGAGTTAGATTTTTAAAGGCAATATATAATATTGCAAAATATTGTATCAATATCATGATAGATTTGGTCTGGAAAGTAAAACGTCTGCTAGGTTTCCCCAGTTTCTAACTCTCATTGTGGTAGTTTCTCAAGATTATATTGGCCTAGTCTGAATCCAAGGTAGGGATTGTTTTCAATGAAATTTATGGGCAATCTACAGGGTATAAACTAATAGTGCAACACACAGCTCAAAAACTGGAGACGCTAACGTGTCGTAAAATTGACGACTGGAAGCCTAATAACTCAGCAAATACAGATATTTATGCTTATTCAGAAACAATGTTTGGTGGGCCTACTATAGGCTATGGAATGACAGAAAACTGAACCTATGCGTGTTGCCGTATTTGAGAAGATGTGAGTGATGGTCATTTGGGACACACGGAAAATGGACACAAAAAAACAGTGCCCAGAATCCGTTTTGTGAACCATATCAAAACATTATTGGAATGAGTTTAAATTTTACTCTACTGACCCTTCTTGTGTTAGGTTGAGTTTGTGGTAAAGTGTACAAATTGCTGGTTCATACCGTCAACACCACGTGGAAGCATACATACAGCTGAACATTTTCCATTCGCCGATTTTAAATCCTATGTGGCGTTTTTACTTATTCACATTTTTATTTTATCAAACACCAATTACATGTGCATAAAGCAAACTTGATAATCTAAAAATATAAATAGAGTGTAGACAATTATAATGATAAATATCTGTATGTAAATTAAAAATGTTTTTGTGAAGGGTTACTCAGTGACAGCACTTTTGCCACTAAGGGGTGTACTGTTGTGTTACAGTACGCATCAAAAGTATTGAACCACAATCTGATGATGGTGGTGTAGGCAGGGGTCCATATAATAATATGATGTAACGCCCATGCAGTCGACCTTGTTTTGGTTCAACCTCAGTTCAAGTTTATATAGGCTAGGCCTATATTGTGGTCTGAATAGTCTTGAAGTTATATGACGTTTGTGAGTGATAGACTAGCCTATTTCAGCATTTGTTGTTAGTCTAGTCTATCCACTGTCAGTTGATGAATATATTGTTATAATTTTATTACTACATGTATGAATTAGTGTTATTTCTTCTAGTTAAGGGAGTTTAGTTCTTTGTATTTATAAATCTAATAGATTTTAGACCTAGAATGTTGACTGGTTTCACTAAGTTTGACAGAGACAGCTGATCAGAGTGTCAGGTCATGTGACTGTGGAGTGTGCATAAATTATTCATAGCAAGATGGTGACTGTCATTTTAGGGACATCAAGTCAACGCCTGTTGTCAACTATTACACAGTCAGATCAACTTTAATTATCGTCATATACATATCAGTGTGATTCTTGTCACGGCTACGATCGAATTCTATATATTTAAGACTTATATTAGTGTTTCGCCTCGTATTGTGGATGATTTATTTGTGTGTGTACCATCCTCAGTGACTGGATTCTGGGTGCATGCTTCCACCTGTCCATCATCAGTGAGCAGATGCACGTGAGCCAACCAGAGCTCGAGTGGGAGTGGCCAGAGGGTCCAATCTTGATAAATATAGATATTTGAATACGTTCTGGGAGCTTGTTGTCTGAGAGCTCCACCTACAAACTACTGACTGGCAGATTGGCCAAGGGGTCGTCAGGGGGAGGGGGTCGCCTAGTCACCTTCATGCATGCAGAAGAAACATGATGATCTTCAACAGACTGGCATAGTCACCTTCATGCATGCAGAAGAAACATGATGATCTTCAACAGACTGGCATAGACCCACAGCTTCAAATATCTTCATATTCTACTGATTTCAATGGGATCATCTTTAATTCTACTCACTGGTCTTCATGTTGAGTTTCTACATGTGCAATAAATGGACAGGGAGCCGATAGTCTATTTTTATTGCTGGGCTTACTTCAGTGGTTCAGTTCAGTCTCCAGATTCTCATGTCAACAAGTGTTTGATAACCTTGACCTTGTTCATAGCTGTCAATAGACTAAAACTAGACTGCCTATGTGACTACAATGTTTGTTTATTTCTTCTGTTCTAAAGTTAGTGATTGTGATCAACTGACAACTTCATCTATGAATGATTTGACTTCCCAAATCTACATTCTAGACTAGACTATTTCTTTTAGACTCGATCTAGACTTTGTAGACTAATTCTAGCTCAACTTTAGAATTAGCCTGGATAAGTTAATTAATTGATTGCTAGACTACTTCAACATCACTTATAAGTTATATACATGATTCTACTATTTCTTAACAACTTAGACAACTATAACTTGACTTCTCATGACTAAACTATACACTTTGAAACTAAGCAGTTTTACACATCTACTAAATTATATCTACTATAATAATTAGACTACTTTGACAATTTCATATTTGACTTCATTGACTGATTGAGAGATCTACTATCAAGATAATTTCATCTTTAACGACTACATGGCCTCAGCAGGGGATTTCTACCCATCTTCAAGTTTGATCTACAATTTTTAGTCCGGTAGGTTTAATTACATGAATAACCTTGAATAACCATGAATAACGCAAAATAACACGAAATAACTGCCAATACTATATGAAAATGGTTGTACATGTAGGTAATATAACATACATTTATATTTATGATAGTAGTATATGGTTTAGGCAGTAATAATAACTTGTAAGTTGGGTGTAACGTTTTCAAAATTATTTCGCATTGCGGGACTTCAACACAACATCGCCCGTAGTTTATATTTCCCACACTTGGTGTCACCCACGTGCACCTACCTGAACATCTAGTCACCAGGTGGCTCCGAGCTGTAATGTCTCACCACACATAATACCCGTCCCATAGACTTACATGTATTATGACCCATACGCTCAGGCCTCCCAGCACTCCTAAAATGGGGAAATGTAAATAACTATATCATTTTAACCATCCTGCTGTTCTCTTTCAAAATAAAAAATAAAAAAGGTATGTGAATCTGCTTGCTTTCCTGCCATTTTAGCCTAGAATAAGCTCTTGCCCCATTCTCCCCCGGGCGACCTAGAAAAATATTGACCTCATTTTTTAGAAGAGCCTTGTTACAGCCAGCGCAAGGACTTCCTGTTAGATCTATCTTTTATCATTTCGATGCTTTTGCTACAACAAAACATCACAGAATCGATTTAAATTGGTATAAAAATGATATTTCCGTAATAATCACCACAGGAGCTGCTGCAAAGAGCCACAATTTATAAAAAGATACTAACTTTCTTATTCTTAAACTTTATAATGATATGCGCGAATGAATTTGTGTGGTGAGACCGTAACCCTTTCACCGCTGAATAGTCTAACGAACCAGACAACTCTTATGTGGAACTATGTTTTCAAAATTATTTGACCAGAATCATTTTATCATTATAGTGTTGACATTATAAATTTTATAAATAAATAACGTTTGATCAAAATCTAACGTCCATTGTAAGAAATTGTTATATTCAAATTTAAACTAACCTTGTTGTATACACATGTATCTTTATCAAGGTAATTAATTATCATTCATTAGTTTGACATTGCCATTAGAAAACCCCGCATGTTGGAATATTGCCAGTAGATCGGGATCGCAAAATAACACTGTTTTAAAGTATCACTTTTTTTCAAAGTCAACAGTATTGACGGGATCACAAAGTAACACTTTTAACGCATGTTATAATATTATTATATATAGTATTAATTACATTTAACCATTACTTTAATAATATTATGTTCAGCATCTAGTCACCAGGTGGCTCCGAGCTGTAATGTCTCACCACACATAATACCCGTCCCATAGACTTACATGTATTATGACCCATACGCTCAGGCCTCCCAGCACTCCTAAAATGGGGAAATGTAAATAACTATATCATTTTAACCATCCTGCTGTTCTCTTTCAAAATAAAAAATAAAAAAGGTATGTGAATCTGCTTGCTTTCCTGCCATTTTAGCCTAGAATAAGCTCTTGCCCCACTCTCCCCCGGGCGACCTAGAAAAATATTGACCTCATTTTTTAGAAGAGCCTTGTTACAGCCAGCGCAAGGACTTCCTGTTAGATCTATCTTTTATCATTTCGATGCTTTTGCTACAACAAAACATCACAGAATCGATTTAAATTGGTATAAAAATGATATTCCCGTAATAATCACCACAGGAGCTGCTGCAAAGAGCCACAATTTATAAAAAGATACTAACTTTCTTATTCTTAAACTTTATAATGATATGCGCGAATGAATTTGTGTGGTGAGACCGTAACCCTTTCACCGCTGAATAGTCTAACGAACCAGACAACTCTTATGTGGAACTATGTTTTCAAAATTATTTGACCAGAATCATTTTATCATTATAGTGTTGACATTATAAATTTTATAAATAAATAACGTTTGATCAAAATCTAACGTCCATTGTAAGAAATTGTTATATTCAAATTTAAACTAACCTTGTTGTATACACATGTATCTTTATCAAGGTAATTAATTATCATTCATTAGTTTGACATTGCCATTAGAAAACCCCGCATGTTGGAATATTGCCAGTAGATCGGGATCGCAAAATAACACTGTTTTAAAGTATCACTTTTTTTCAAAGTCAACAGTATTGACGGGATCACAAAGTAACACTTTTAACGCATGTTATAATATTATTATATATAGTATTAATTACATTTAACCATTACTTTAATAATATTATGTTCAGCAACATAATATTTAACTGTATAATAATAACAACGTGATAAAGCATAAAGTATAGTAAATAATACAACGATAAGCTGTGAAACCGATAGGGAGCATTTTAAACAATTTTACAGCGGTTCAATGATGCTTTATAATGTTTACAAAAATCAAGCATTTACATCTTTATATAAAATTAAAAATAGTGCACTGTCATATTAAACTCCCCATGCAGTGATTATCACAATATTATCATATAACTAATATATAGTTATGGAAATATATAATTTATTCTCTACGAAATTGGTAGAACACCAAATTATTACCGTACAATAATTTAACATAACAAAGGTTTGTAAATTACTTATCAGGTTATAGGAGCAAAGCGGTGGTGTTTTTGATCACAGTTCACAACTTACAGTTCACATGTTCAACGAGTTAAAATAAGTGTTACGCCATCAAAGTGCCCCCCCCCCCTCAAATATTGTCCCAACAAGAAACCGCTTGACAACTGAGTGATGGTAGCCTATCTTTCTCATATTTCGATGTCTGGAATTTTTTTTTTTCAATAAATTGGCAAAAGGGACCAATCGTTGGACAATTATGACTTTGTCGGTGATATAACCATGTTTACTGTATCTTGAATACTTTTTTGTTATTAAAGCTGCATAACTGTTTTGCTTATTTCATTGATCCAATGGCAGACTAATGTCGGCCCATCGTCTGCGGTACTGGCCCAACATTATGCCGATTCAGTTCAGCGTCTAGTGCTTGCTATAAGGCGGTTTGGTGTTGTCCAATGTAACATTATATTGGCCCATAACCCTACCACTATTACATACATATTGTACACAAATCGATTCACTACTTAATAATACTTGATAGTGTATCGCATGGTGAACTAATTCTTGATAGTGTATCGCATGGTGAACTAATTCCGCTACATTCACCCAGTTTTAGTGCATTTATAAGGCCTTTAAGACAATATGAATTATTGTTTTGTACTTTTTAGGTTATTTTTATCGAAATAAACAAAACAGTTATGCAGCTTTAAGTTAAAACCATGTTTGAATCGGCTTTTTAATGTATATATATATTTATTTGCGGTGCAGCTAACACCCTTGGCTTTACGAGGTGCATTACACCACTAATTATCGTGGGAAGTCAATGTTGTCAGGTATGATAACCATATCCTAATGCAAATTCCTAACTTTTTTAATTTTGGTCGTACGAACATGTAATAAATATCACCAGAAAACTTATTAATTAATGAAAATAGTGATATAAATTATATTATGATAGCACACAAACTCGAAAAGTTAATCATTTGAAACCGGTAGGCATGCATGTTGTTAATTTGCACTGACAACTGAGTGATGGTAGCCTATCTTTCTCATATTTCGATGTCTGGAATTTTTTTTTTTCAATAAATTGGCAAAAGGGACCAATCGTTGGACAATTATGACTTTGTCGGTGATATAACCATGTTTACTGTATCTTGAATACTTTTTTGTTATTAAAGCTGCATAACTGTTTTGCTTATTTCATTGATCCAATGGCAGACTAATGTCGGCCCATCGTCTGCGGTACTGGCCCAACATTATGCCGATTCAGTTCAGCGTCTAGTGCTTGCTATAAGGCGGTTTGGTGTTGTCCAATGTAACATTATATTGGCCCATAACCCTACCACTATTACATACATATTGTACACAAATCGATTCACTACTTAATAATACTTGATAGTGTATCGCATGGTGAACTAATTCCGCTACATTCACCCAGTTTTAGTGCATTTATAAGGCCTTTAAGACAATATGAATTATTGTTTTGTACTTTTTAGGTTATTTTTATCGAAATAAACAAAACAGTTATGCAGCTTTAAGTTAAAACCATGTTTGAATCGGCTTTTTAATGTATATATATATTTATTTGCGGTGCAGCTAACACCCTTGGCTTTACGAGGTGCATTACACCACTAATTATCGTGGGAAGTCAATGTTGTCAGGTATGATAACCATATCCTAATGCAAATTCCTAACTTTTTTAATTTTGGTCGTACGAACATGTAATAAATATCACCAGAAAACTTATTAATTAATGAAAATAGTGATATAAATTATATTATGATAGCACACAAACTCGCAAAGTTAATTATTTGAAACCGGTAGGCATGCATGTTGTTAATTTGCACTGATACGAACGTCACATGTTAATCGGTAGGGCCTAATCCTTCACGCATGACAACACTCGCACAAAGTCGCCAGCAAGTGATATTGCAAAACACACAGCGACACCCTTTCGGAGAAATAGTATTTGAGCATAAATTCAATTCGAATATTATAGGATAATATAGGATAATATTGAGTTGTGAACACAAAATATCGAGTTGTGAACTCAATATATTGACTTTCAAGTCAATATATCGAGTTTACAAGTCAATATATTGAGTTGTAAACTGAATATATTGAGATGTAAACTCAATAAAGCCTATACTATTATAATTCAAGCAGTATAACGATCGCACTCATCAATGAAAATGTTATTCTTGTCTTTCAAAACAATTATAAATGCTATTAACAGTTATTTCGTGTTATTCATGGTTATTCATGGTTATTCATCTATTTAAACCAACCCTTTTAGTCACATACATTATTCAGCTATATTTCATCTTTAATAGATAGACTACAATCCTACCTGTATGGTCAAGGCAGCATGACTGAGATTTCTACACATCTTTACCTACTTAGACTATGGGCCTAGACTACAGCTACCATTCCCATCATAATAATTTGTCATCTTAGACATTGTGAACAGTATCCAGATATAATTGTTTATTTAATATTGTCTTCTATTTGCTATAAATTGTGTACATTATATTTATAATCTATTCATTTAACTTAAGAACTGTTGCCATATCTATTTATTCATAGACTAATGTTATTGTTGTGTGTTTTGGTATGCTTTAATAAAGTATTAAATTGTTTTAACCTCCTTATTTATTTATCTAGAAATCGTCTGACCTTCCCCTCCATTTTTTCCCTTGATCTTATTGAAGTCTCCGAGTTACTTTGGTTTTGTGTGATACGTCACACATCCTCGGCACGAGTGCGTTACAATATGATAATTTTTTTAGGCATCCTTTCAGGAGCTTAGATTTGGTTCACCCTGTATAAAATGTTTCAACAAATAATAAATACATAAATTCGTGTTCACCATACTTTTTACCACTACGGCGGCCTCAATAATGTTATCCCTACACGACAAAACTGATAAGTAAGGGCGCTAGTATCATTACCATCGCCATTTCCAACCTGATTATCGGGCGAGTGAAGGAAAACGCTCTCAACAACCCACAGTGCCCTATCACACCAAACTGACGTCATAATCTGCACATTTTTTTATCATATTACAATGTCACATAAATGACCATTAGTGCCAAAACATGATGTAAAGCAATAATTTGCTGGGAATTATACCACAAAAAAGTTTTTCTATCAAGCTAATGGTATTTGGAAGGTTTCCTTAAAAATTCAGCTTGAGCATATTTTTTACCCTTTTAAAACCCAATACTATTAGCCTAATGTGTGTCATCAAGAAAATAGACCAAAAGATACATATTTGCATGTGGTCTCTAAACTAAACAAGTAGACCTCTACATAATGCTGTCATTCATCACCACACACATTACCACCATCTCAATTGTTGCTGTAACCAAACATTAAGGCATAGAATGATGACCCACCTGTAAGATTCTATGTTCCAGTTGTTCGACTGTAGGACCCTGCAAACAGAAAATATAATTGATTTAGAATTCAGACAAGGGGTGTGGTTGGTATGTATATTGCCAAGGTAAGATCTGCATAATGCATACATCATATGAAGATTAGATGTGACTGTTTTCGGCACGAAAACATTAAAAACATCCCCGTTAGATAAGCCTATTTCCTAGACTCAAAACCAGCTCTCTCACTAAGCTCAAGGAATCGTAGTTTGCCAATTCAAGGTGTTGGCAGGTTGCCAGGTCCACTCAGCGACCAGCATAGGTTCGGTAGAAGGGGAATTCCCACTGCCCTGGTTTTTTACCCCCGCATTATTATCCAAGCCAGAGACGAAGGTTAGCAGTGTCTACACCTGCACAGGTGACACTGCTGAAGGAGTGTAGATATTTCCAGGTCAGTCCATGACCACTCCAGAATGTATAAGAAGAATAATGAGAAAATACTGACCGCCCCCCCCCCCCATTTTTTTTTTAAATGGCTGCTGCAGCTATTTTGTTCTTAATGAATTCATCCCAAAAGTTAATCAGATCACCAGAAATACCTAGAGAGAATAACCCCACCAAATTTGAAGGCAATCCAACCAACAGTTCATAAGTTATCATGCTTTTTGGGCAGCAATCTTGGAAAATGGCTGTTTTTGGCTCGGTGCCAAAAAAATATATGGGAAGAATTGCCCTGTGACATAGGTCATATATGTGAAAAATAAACAAAACTAGAAAGAGTTGTTCGGAAACTAACACGAAAGCAGCCCTCCGTTATCGCTTAACCATTATTTTAAAATTGTTTGCTCCCAAAAGTTAATCTTTTTCCTGAAACGCGCTAACAAGTATTTCTTTGCTAGTCGCCCTAGTAATTAAAGGGTTGATTATATGGGGATAAAAATGTCACAAAAAATCCCCCAGTGGTATATGATGGTTATGAATTTTTTTTTTTTTTTTTAAAACAAGAGGACTGAAGTCCTATATCATCCACCATAAATTAGGTTAGAATTTTTTGCGGTCACAAATATTTAAAAAGCCTATTTGTGGTGGCCATTTTAAAATATCAGTAAAATCACCTACACATTATTTCTGACTTTCTTTTCTTTTTTGAGTTTTTGTGCCCACAAACAATTATGAAGTCCATGCATGGCGGCCATTTTGAAAAAAATTCTGTAAAACCTTGAAAAAACTAGATGTAAGTGTTTACCATGTAAACACCTAAGAAGGCTCCCCCTACCACTTTTCAAATAAGAGTTATACATTAATTATAATTTTTGCAGATAATCAATTTGTACATGTAATTATCAAGTAATATTATGAGGCAGAGGCTAGCAGCTTTAGGCTAGGGTGATAAGGTTCTAATTTGACGAAAAAAGACTTAAGATGGCCGCCATGACCCGGATATTTTCCCAAACTTTTTGAAAAATTAATGCAGTCTAGGAAATACTACTACTATGCACTATGTTGAATATTGAGTATAAAGGATGAGTGGCTTTGAAGTTATCAGGGTGACAAGGTCCTAATTTGACGAAAAAAGAATCAAGATGGCCGCCATGACCATAATATTTCCCCGCACTTTCTTAAAAACTGATGCATGCTTGGGAATTAATAGTTGCATCCAGTATGTTGAACACAAAGTGAATCGAAAAAGCGGTTTTGTAGATATCAGGGTGACAAGGTCATAATTTGACGAAAAAAAATTAAAGATGGCCGCCATGACCCGAATATATTCCCAAACTTTCTGAAAAATTCATACAGCCTAGGAATTGATATTTGCATCCAGTAAGTTGAACACACAGTAAATCGAAAAAGTGGTTTGGTAGATATCAGGGTGACAAGGTCCTAATTTGAATAAAAAAGATTAAAGATGGCCGCCATGAACTGGATATTTCTGAAGTTTCTGAAAAATTGATGCAGGCTAGGAATTAATACTACTATGCAGTATTTTTAATATTGATTATATTGGATAAGCAGCTTTGAAGTTATCAGGGTGACAAGGTTCTAATTTGACGAAAAAAGATTAAAGACGGCCGTCATGACCCGGATATTTTCACAAACTTTCTGAAAAATGTATGCAGCCTAGGAATAAATATTTGCATCCAGTATGTTGAACACAAAAAGAATCGAAAAAGCGGTTTGGTAGATATCAGGGTGAAAAGGTCCTAATTTGACGAAAAAAAAAAGCCGCAGCGACCCGAATATTTTCACAAAATTTCTGAAAAATTGATGCAGCCTAGGAATTAATATTTACAACCAGTATGTTGAATACAAAAAGAATCGAAAAAGTGGTTTGGTAGATATCAGGGTGACAATGTCCTAATTTGACGAAAAAAGGGTAAAGATGGCCGCAATGACCCGAATATTTTCCCGAACTTTCTGAAAAATTGATGCAGCCATTAATACTTGTATCCAGTATGTTGAACACCAAATGAATTGAAAATAGCGGTTTTGTGGATATCAGGGTGACATGGATGAGAGACGGTGTCCATGCGCGGCGCCGCCGCCACCGCCGCCCGCGCGCGCCGGCGGACAAAACCGTACAAAAACTAAAAGCCTCCCCCTGGTAGGGGGGAGCCTTAATCACATGCACATCACCATATCGTGGGGAATGTGATTGTAAAAATTTAAATATTTTACGACTGAAGTTTTTGAGACCTCAAGAAAATTGAAATTGATCAGTGGAGGTCATTTTGAATTTCGGCAAAACCTTAAAAAAATCACCTGCACATCTCCATATTGTAGGGAATGTGATTGTAAAATTTAAATAATTTCAGACGTTAAGTTTTTAAGTTATTGCACCCACAAAAAATTTTGGAGTGGACTACTGACGGCCATTTTGAATTTTGGTAGCATCACTTACACATCCACATGTTGCTGGAAATGTGATGTTAAAATTAAAAAAATATGATCAAAATATTTTTTGGGGTTTTAGTGCCCACCCAAAAATTGCACATCGCCATATAGTGGGGAATGTGATAGTAAAATTTGAATAATTTCCGACTAAGTTTTAAAGTTTTTGCTCCCACAAATTTTTTTGAAGTTGACTTCTGGCGGCCATTTTGAATTTTGGTAGCAAAAATCACTTGCACATTCCCATGTTGCTAGGAATGTCATGTTAAAATTTCAAAAAAATTTACCAATAGTTTTTGAGTTTTTAAGTATTACAAAATTCAAAAAGGCCGCTAAACGACCAGTTTGAAATTGTTTGATCCCAAAAGGCAATCAGGTCATTGGCTGACATAGCTGAACATATTTGCCAAATTAAAAGATCTGATTTGATGGCAACTTTTTCCTGAGCATTTCTTCGTTAGTGGCCATAGTAATTAAAGGGTTGATGATATGGGGATCAAAATGTCATCAAAACAATTCCCCAGTGGTATGTGATGGCTATGTGAAGTATCAGGAAGCAGAAGTTGATAGATTAGTAGCTATCTTGAAAAGAAATAACAGCGGCGGCGGACCGTGTGGAATTTAAGCAGCCCGCTGCTTAATTAATCAGTCAACTTCTTAATTAGAGCTAAATTTAGGATATGCCCACGGCGGAGACAGAAAAATGCTAAACACTATAAGCATCCCGATATTCATCGGGGATGCTTAATAATACACTGCCAAATAAAATGTAATAAACAAAATATTTAATTTAATTATTTTTAGTCAAATAGGCAATCCAGTTGCAAAATCAAAATCAATGATGGTATTCACAAGGATTAAATGTTGTATACTGGCCTGTAAAGCCAAAAGGCAGTATGTAAGTAAGCAGATACTGCCTTTCTGCTTTACACGTCAGAATAGCTGTGATATACATGTAACATTGTCATGCTAAGCCTTAACTCAGATTTTAGAAATGGTATAGCGCAGTATAGTCCGGCAATTACAGTACTGATTAAGTCTTAATTAGTTCTTGATAATTTAATTTCAGAAATTGCTAACAAAATTAATACACAGGAATTAGTTCTTTCAAACAAGACAAACAGAATTGAAATCGATAGAGAATAGGGGGTCAAAGAATTCTTGTGAATTACTAGTCCTAACAAGAAGTGTTTACCATGTAAACACTCAAGCCATCAATTGATGGCAGGACCCCTCAGCCGTAGGCTCTGTCCATCAATATCAAGAAACAATGAGAAAAAAATGACCCCCACTAAAACCATGTGATTTTTTTTTTAAATGGCTGCGGCGGCCTTTTTGTTTTTAATGGATTCATCCCAAAAGTTAATCAGATCATCAGAAATACCTAGAGAACAACCATACTAAATTTGAATGCAATCCAAGCAACGGTTCATAAGTTACCTTGCCCACAAGCTTTTTACTTGGCCATCTTTTTTTAAATGGTTGCGGCAGCCATTTTGTTTTTAATGGATTCATCCCAAAAGTTAATCAGATCATCAGAAATACCTAGAGAACAACCATACCAAATTTGAATGCAATCCAACCAACGGTTCCTAAGTTATGGTGCCCACAAGCTTTTTAGGCGGCCATCTTGGAAAATGGCCGCTTATGGCTTGGTGCCAAAAAAATATATGGGATGAATTGCCCAGGCACATAGGTCATGTCTGTAAAAAATAAACAAAATTCATCAGTTAACTTTTAAGTAAGAGCTGAATTTCTGACCGCCCGCCCGCTTCTGGTGATCACTATAACCCACAGCCTTAATGGCTGAGGGGTGAAAAAAGTTTAAAATTAATTAAAATTTTAATCAATTTGTACATCTAATTATCAAGTGATATTATGAGGCAGAGGCTATCAGATTTAGGGTGACAAGGTGAAATTTTGACCCAAAAAAATTAAAAATGGGCACCATAAGCCGGTATGCTTCTGAACTTTCTGTAAAACAGATGCAGTCTAGGAATTAATACAAGCATTCAGTACATTGAATATTGAGTTTATCGGATAAGCGTATTCAAGTTATCAGGATGACAAGGTTCTGAATTGATGAAAAAAGATTAAACATGGCCGCCATGATCTGGATATTTTTCCGAACTTTCTGAAAAATTGATGCAGCCTATGAAGAAATACTACTATGCATTATGTTGAATATTGAGTATATCGGATAAGCGGCTTTGAAATTATCAGGGTGACAAAGCTCTAATTTGACAAAAAAAAAGATTAAAGATGGCTGTCATAACCCAGATATTTTTCCGCCTAGGAATTAATACTTGCATCCAGTATGTTGTTATACCGTATTTAGCGGGGTATAGTACGCACCTGTGTATAGTACGCAGGTACCAATATTTGTACCAAAAACACAGATAGTACGTACCGGTGGATAGTACGCACCAGGGTGGTGAGTATCTACACAGTCTGTCTGGGGTGTGTGTGGTATGTCTTTATTACTCAAGGCATTCAGAATGTGATTCAACTCAGCAGGTGACATAAGGATATAATTGATTCGCTAATAAAGATTATATAAAATAAATGAAAGGATTTGATGAAAAGAAATATTATAAACGCCATAAAAATATAAAATTAGGAAGAACTATCTGAGTATTATATTTTTTTTTGTTTTAGTGTTGATTTGACCACAAATGATCATGATATAACATATTAGCGCCACCTGGTGAAAGCAGTTATAGTCAGATAAATGATGGGAAAAACACCATCTGGTGAATAGGCTTACAGTCTAGTCTTCAATGGGATGCGTACTGTTTATGACGGCCGAAACGGCGATATAATCTAGCTAATTTTTATTAAGATACAACGAATAAAAAACATTTTTGTATAACAACGTACAAGTTTTTATTTAGAGTAACAAAAATGAAATGGCACATGTATGTATTGGTGACAGCACTGTCAAGGTGATTTATTACAAGCATACAATTTTAAATGTCTATCATGTATATGTGTGGATTTAGGAATGTGGCAATTATATCAAGAGCATAATTATTATTATTTATTATTATATTATTCTTTTTGCCGTGAAACATATCGTATTAGCGCTCTAATATTATTTAAACTTCTACCAGGATACATTTCGTCTGTATTTTAGAATACCATTGACTTGAATATATATCGCATTGAAATATGTAGGCTTATAATAATAAAACCTGCTAATAATCAAGCCAAGGCACGGCACGTCGCCGCCGCCAGCGACATCTGGTGAATGGAATAGAAGCTTCACATGATGAAGGCCTAGCGATGTCTGACGAGTAGATTATTTTTTAAATAACATTAATAAATAACTTTATCAGATATTTAAAAGCCAAATAAATGCTAGGTTGTTATTTCACTAGACATTTTAAGTGTATTAGAAACAAATGGTTCCATTATAGCTGCTGAAGTAATTTGGCATTTTTGGGCGAAAATACAAGGAGTTAGGAGATCGCAGTTCACTCGGGAGACTGCCTATTTATCAAAATTTTGAGTGACAAATCTCAGCAAAATCAATATATTGTACACATCGGTGGATGATACGCACCAGGCCAGAAACGGGCCCAAAAAAAAAAGAAGTTGCGTACTATACGCCGCTATATACAGTAGATATCAGGGTGACAAGGTCCTAATTTGACGAAAAAAAATTAAAGATGGCCTCCATGACCCAAATATTTTCTCGAATATTCTGAAAAATTGATGCAGCCTAGGAATTAATACTTGCATCCGGTATGTTGAAAAACAAGTGAATCAAAAAAGCAGTTTTGTAGGGGTGACAAGGTCCTAATTTGACAAAAAAAATGGCCGCCATGAACTGAATATTTTTCCGAACTTTCTGAAAAATTGATACAGCTCAAGAATTAATACTTGTATAAAGTTGAACATCAAATGAATCGAAAAAGCAGTTTGGTAGATATCAGGGTGACAGGGAGTACAAGCCGTACAAAAACCATCACCCTGGTATGGTGGGCGGGGGGATGGCTTAATTAGGTCGTTAGCTCAACATTAGGAAATCTCTAAATAATTTCTATGAACATTCATTAGTTCCTTCAAACAAAATTAAGATTGGCTGTAAATTAAGGGAGGATAAGTATTCCTTGTGAATTGTGGAGAGAAGGCTAGCAATGGCATGAGCTCATCTTAGCAAGGATAAGTTAAAATGAACAATTCATAAATACCTCTGTAACATTAGATTGTACAGTTGCTGACATTTTCTTCTTCTTATAGTTGCCTAGTTTTTGAAGAGCTCTCTGATGATCCTGTAATACTCCTTTCTCATGCCGCTCACACAAATCCTACAGAACAGACTAACATTATATCATGATAAATATAATAAGGTCGCATACAAGAGAATATGACATTATATATTTATAAAGCCAAGTTATGACATTACATGTATAATGTCTAATGTCGGGATTATTTACTAAAATTACACTGTAGTGTAAAAGTGAAATTTATGCCTGTTATAAAATACTTACCTTGGTAATATACATTTAATCATGGGTAACGTCCCTTCCCAACAATTGCAAGAAAGATTTGGAAAATCATGCCCTTTTTTACCACCACCTGACGTCACTGATACGTCATCATAGGACTAAGGTCCCTGAGCACCAAAACCTCACTTCTAAATTTTTTATCAGTGGAGAAAGACAGGGTGGCTGGGCCCAGGATTACCCTATTCCAGAGGTAACTATTTCTCATAATATAACAGGTATAAATTTCATATTTATAACTGACACGCCAAGCAGTTATTCTGACACAACTCAATATGTCTCACTCCTTCATAAATGAACAGGCCTCATTATAGGTATACCGAGGGGGAATAGCCATGTCATGTCACTTCTAACACTTACTCCCTGCTGGATGGATTAGCTGCTCAATCAAAACTGACACCCTGCCATTATTTTGACACAACTCACATGTTCTATGCCGAAGCTACACAGCAGCCTTTAAAGTGCAAGCGATATTACATGACTGGCGATAAATCTGCGACACTGGGACGTGAGGAAAGCAACACTTGTTCTGCTCCCATAAGTCATTGCGAAACACGTGGAGCTGGCCTAATCTCAGGTAACAGTGGTTCAGCAGTAATCCAGCATTAGACCAGCATTTTGTGTTATTGTAAGCCATGGCAAGCTGTGAACACACATGGCAAATGCAAGACATTGATAATATGTTGGCTCGATGTTGGGATGGGGTTGACTTGTTACTTATACCAGACGTGCGTGTCTGCTCTGTTCATCAAGCTATTGCGTTGCAATAATCCCACATGTCATCGTCGGCAACAGCAGCGTCCGTGTCATGGCATTTGCCTATTTGATGATTTCAACACATGGAATGTGCCATATAGATCTAGCGAGTGCGCAATATATATGTCTTAAACATTAACAAAGGCCTATTTAGACCTGCTGTGTGGTGTTTACCGTTGCACTGTATCGTCCAGCAATTACGGTACATGATACATACATAATGACATAGACACTTAACAAGGCCCGTCGACAACGGAATAAGGCATCAGCCTCTAATCATCGTTTAAAAGCAAATATCATTATGAAAAAAACCTGTAACTATAACCTAAAAAACCCCATTTGTTTGACTACTTTATCGCATGAACATATCAAATTGACAGATGTCAAAATAAATAATGGCCTAAAGTCGGCCATTTGAATTTGATCTGAGTAAACATTTTCAGGGCATATCCCTCCCTGAAGCATTCTGTTTTAGAAATGTTTTGCCGCAATGTCTGCCATTCATGCCGACGTTGACAATATATATTGACAGGTAAAAATAACTGGCCGTGGCTGCGTCATGAAGGTCATTTATGCAGAAACTGCATTTGGAACTCCAAATGGTGACCACTCAGTAGAGGTGGACGTTCAAAACTGGTGACCGGCCAAGATAAGTTATACAGTACTAGTTTTATTTTATTATAATGCTGATTATGATATATCACGTTTCAATAGTAGGGGCCCTAATTTGCATACTAGTACCGGTATTTAGAATTCCTCAGACATATCAGCTGTACTATTCGACCATCAAAATATTGATATGCACAGATATCACCCAGGCCTAGAAAACCTAATTGCAAACAACACCATCATCTCAAACAAAGCTTGAAAACCCAGATTTTTTTAAATGACCAAGATAACTGCCCGACATCACTTTTGTTGGCCTAGGTCACTCAAGCAGAGATCGAAAAATCTAAGATCAGCTAGCTGTGAGCTACTCACCTTGTATGAATTAAGTAAATCTAAAAAGAGATTGAAAGTTTCAACAACTCCTTCCGATGCTCTGCTAGCCTGTAATAAATAGATTTTTCTTAAGTTGCCTTCCCCACTTAAATAGAATGTCACATACAGTACATACAATACAATGTACCATACCATTTCATGATTTGTACGTCAGGTACTGATTGTGTGATACGTATAGTACACTGTAGAATATAACATGGTATTATAAGGGTATACATGTATGATTCAGTTACTATTTGGTTCTCAAATTAAAGTAGAGGCAATTGAAATACACCTTTATTTCTAACTTTTGAAGGATAGATTAATATCATTGACAACATTATCCGATTATAATAGATAAATGGCTTCCATTTTCTTGAAAACAATCAGCTGTCACTAAAGATGACTATGTCCCACATCTGCAGTTCTTTCAGTAACAGGCAATAGAAAACATGAAGGATTTCATGCCACCAATAACTACAGTTAATGTACAACCTTCTCACTTAAAAATTTTGATTTGTTAAGCAGGTGATACTTGTACTACCCAAAGAGAATACAAACCAAATTTTGAATCATCTAACAAATTAAAAAAGTAACTATTTTTTTCATAAAAAAAATCACATCCTCCCACCCAATCATTACCCCCCCCCACCTTAAAAACACCTTCAAAAACGTTTTAAAAAGCCAGGGTGGTTCTTTACTGCGATAATTTTTTTACTGCAATAAATATTTAAGTGCAAAATATTATTTTCCACTTTTAAGAAGCAGTTCAGAAGATAGCACATTTATTATAACACATAGTATTTTTGTACCCGAAACTTTGGAAATAAACTATTTGGTAAGTGCCAAAAAAAGTATGAGAATAAATTCCCTGTGTTAGCTGGTTAAATAGGTAAAAAATAAACAAAATTTATTGAGCAATTATCAATTTACCTTTTCTGCTAATGGTGGAGGCTGTGAGAAAATGATTCAGACCATTTAACAAGCCATCAGAGGTTATCACAGATGCTTTTAAATTAACCAACCTGGGAACTGGAAGGATCTGACAGAAGTCCGTATTCCACGGATAAACGTTTGAAACCGGTTTGAAACTGATGCCAAGTATTACTAGTTCCACACGCCCAGTTTGTAACAGGAGTAGAATCATTACTCATGAGAGCTAACTCACGCCCAAGCTGTGTCATATCCTGAGCATAGCTCACTGCTCGCAGGACAAGTCTCTCTGATATATCTTTTAAGTTTCCTACACTTGTCATCAAGACTCTGAGCAGATGATCTCGACTGTGACCAAATTGTGTCTGTGTATCCATGGGAACAAAATCCTGCAAGAAAGGTACTAAAATTAGCTGCATGTTCGTCACTGGACTAAATGACTGCTGCAATCATAAAACAAGAGCACACTCGACAATAGCCCGCCGCCATTATTGAACTTGAAGTCATTATTGCGGCCACAAGGTCAAATTATTGACGTAAAATGCGAAAAATCACAATAAATCGGCCATTTTGAATTTTTTTTCAGCCATTATTAAACTTGTCCAAGAACTACTTATAAGTAACATGCATAACAAATTTGAAGATGATACATGAAAAAACTTTTCAAGTTATCCCGCCCACAAGGTCAAATTATTGCCGTGAAATGCGAAAAATCACAATAAATCGGCCATTTTGAATTTTTTATTAGCCATTATTGAGCTTGTTCAAGAACTACTTGTTAATAACATGCATAACAGATTTGAAGATGATACATAAAAAACTTTTCAAGTTATCGCGCCCACAAGGTCAAATTATTGACGAAAAATCGCAATAAGTCGGCCATTTTGAATTTTTTTTCGGCCATTATTGAACTTGTCCGAGAACTGGTCATTAGTAGCATGCATAACAAATTTGGGAAGGATACATCAGAAACTTTTCAAGTTATCGCGCCCACAAGTAAATGGTAACGCCGACGACGCCGCGAACTTCAATTGCAATAGCCCACCTTTTTTAATTAAAATTAAAAGGCGGGCTAATGACTTAGAACATTTTTTAATTAATTTTGGCTGAACCAGGAAAAACATGAAAGATATTTTTTAGAAACGTATGAATGACAAATAATGAATTATTTCATATGCATTCAAAAACAACAATTCTGTATTATTTACATCCTACTTATTTTTATAATGGACTGTTGTTGTTTTTTAAAATAAATCATGCCTTGATCAAATTTTGGACCAGGATCCGCGATATAGATGAGTATGTGACTGATAAAAGGCTTTATATATACAATGGCCTAAGATTGTATCAATGCTGCCCAAGGCTTTTAACACTGACCAGGCCTTAACATTATGTGTGGCTAATGCTTGAGCTGCTCAGGTGGATGTTGTTACCAATCAGTTTTCAATTTTGAATTGGAAGTAACACCTGGCGAAAAATGAATAATTTAAAGGTCCTCCTGTTACATAATTTGGTAGGATTAAAACAATAAGCCCAAACCAAACCTTAGTTCCTTTAGGAATCATCCCACACCAGCAAAACCTTTTAAATGTTTTTTTCCATCCACACCTCTAAAATCAGTATTAAATTAAATTCAAATGCTGGAGAAGCTACAACAATCAAAGTTGACCCCCACCCCCATAATGTACTCACTCTTAATTTCAAACCCTGTTGATCTAACCTGTGCTGTATAGGCCTACATCATTAAAACTAGAAGGGCAATTTGATGCATAGTCATCAACTATATGCCTGCGGCATCACATCATGCACTTGTAACTAATCTCACCTCGACCTCACGTTTTCCGAGATATTGTGAAGAGAAAGTTTGATGACAAAAATAGATTAAGAAGATCATAAACTTGACCTGAAGTTTTGTAAGGTATATTAATGGCATGAATATGAAAGAGATACAAATTGTAGGAACAGAAATGAAAAGTTGATTTTCATCATATGGATCACTGGTATCACCAGTAATATGGAAGCAATACATATTGTAGGTGTGGAGATATCATGACGACAAACTTTTTTTATCAACTTTTTTTAATCATATGGATCACTGGTATTAATATGAAAGTTATACAAATTGTAGGTGTGTCCTTTATAGCCTCTCTGACCTTAAAAAATAGGCCAAGGTCACCCATCTTTAAACTTGACCTAGATTTTTTGAGGTCTATCACTATAAAAATGAAACTGTTAGCTTCAGTTGCTATTGAATTATTGTGATGACAAGACCAGACGGACAAACGAAAACATAGTGCCTTTGGTCGCTCCGGAGCGGAAGTATAAAAACACTGCTGGCTGGTGAATGAGGGTTAAATTTAAAAATGGCAGAAGAAACAAAAATAGAAATGAATGGGGTTTTAGGCCATCTTTTTGCACATATAGGCTAAACTGGGCCAGGAGAACCTCCTGAAGATGGTGAGAAGAATGAGATGACACTGCCCTCCAGACACAGGATTCGAAATTCGAGCCCTGGCAGTCTGAGGCCGAGCACATTACCTCTCGCTCACAGAGGTTCCCCACAATACTGAGACAGAAATAGAATAATAGTAAAACACTATAAGCATTGTGTGCAACCAGGTGATGTTGAACTATATTTATACCTTAGCTTTCAAAGCAACTTCACTTGTCATGAATTCATCTGGAGTGCCTCTAAAATGTTCCTTGATTTTGTGTTGCATATCCTATGTATAAAAATTAATGATCAGTTTGCAAACATACAAAATATGTTATAAACATCAATACATCTCTTAAGTACTGTATCTTAAGTTATCTCTCAATATCATTAGCGTTAAGAATGAAGGAATAAAGTATATTATATGCTAACTAATAATATTCCACAAGATAAGTAGCTATGATCATGTCTCGACATTAACCCTTATCCTGCTGATCACAACTATTGTTGTCTTTAATCTGTTTTATCAGTTGACCAAGTCACTGTTATTGGGAATGAAATGTGTGCCTAAAAATTATTCACAAATATGTGTACTCAAACTAAACAAATATGAGTAATTTTCACCCAAATAAATTAAGCAGAATAAGGGCTAAGACTTGTCCAGCACAAGTAAAATAACTGGTCAGACAAGTTCACCATCTAGCTCAGTTGACTGACCAGACCAGTCATTTGTTAATTCTGAGTCATTAAATACATAACCAAAAAAAATGATGGGTCATTTTATGAAGAGATACTGGTACAGATGGTGATCATCTTGGCAATAAGAGTTTATTATAATTGTGCCAATGCTCAGGAATATGACTTCATGATTGAGACGCATACAGTTTTGATTTGGACAAGTACATTTTAATAGTGATGAACAAGTCATGTGTGATCCATCTGTACATAATGAGTTTCATGTCGGAAAAATACAATATGCAGTTTATGGTACCATTGGATAGCAAAGAGCGGGAGCTTTCATATGACGCCAAGAACATGAAATTATCTTGATATTATCTGAGTTATGAGCATTTAAGTCACTTCACTCGTATCACCAGTGTCTCTACTCAGACACTGGTAATCATCCCAGGATTAACTAATATTCACCACCAGGGCTCAGAGCTTTCACTGCCACTGTTTGTACTGCCGCGTCCAGACGTGTGGAAAAACCCCACTACTTGGCCCCACATAGTGTAAAATAACCCAGTTCATGTTATTAGCACTGACGCTTCTGAAAATGAGAATAAATTGTCTAGGCTGAATATACACTGATATAATACCGTATATAGTAAAGTTTGTGCTTAGTTCATAATTTAAAAACTCCATTAAAATAATTATAAATAAATATAACATTGAAAGTAGGACACTCTTCGATACCCTCTGGTTAATAGCAGGCTTGTATGTCGCGCGCTGCCTGTACAGATTCCCATATTTTGACAAATGCTCATCTGAACACAAAGTTCTGACCAATCAGGATCTACGTCACCGCTCATGCGATTTTATGCTGAGTGGGAGGCGGTGATGTAACAGACGACAGAGACCCCTGGTGTTTGATATTAGCAAATACTACGAAAAAGTTCAGTGGGTGACGTACTGTGACACTCACTGATAAGTCACAGTGTACTTAGTCACGTGAATGGGTCAATATTTCAAAAATTAAAAGTGGAGAAAATTGGCTTTAATATCATGGCAACAATTTTGATTCAAGTTATTTATATATAAACTAGCACGATTGACCAAATATCGGCCATGTGAAAGTGAATAATGGCCGATAAGCGGCCATTTTGAATTTTATCGAGTCAAATTTTTTCAAGATGCATCCTCTCCTGAAATCACACATTTTGTTTTATAGTAATGGTCTAGCCATCTAGCACGGTTTACCAAATAACGGCCATGTGAAAGTGAATAATGGCCGATTGGCGGCCATTTTGAACTTGGACAAAATGATTTTTTTCAAAATGCATCCTCTCCTGAAACCTTACAATTTGTTTTATAGTAATGGTGTAGATATCTTGAGCAGTTCTCATGATATTCCACAATATCAGGCCTGTCGAGGTGAATAACGGCCGATAGGCGGCCATTTTAAATTTTATCAACTTGAAATTTTTCAAGATGCATCCTCTCCTGAAACCTTACAATTTATTTGTTATTAATGGTGTAGCTATCTTGAGCGGTGTTCATGATATTCCGCAATATCAGGCCTGTTGAGGTGAATAATGGCCGATAGGCGGCCATTTTTGATTTTATCAACTTGAAATTTTTCAAGATGCATCCTCTCCTGGAACCTCACAATTTGTTTTATAGTAATGGTGTAGCTATCTTGAGCGGTTTTCATGATATTCCGCAAAATCTTTCAGTCGGATTTACCGATGTTATAAATTAGGTCAAAGTGCTGGGTCAACTTCCAGGTCAAGGTCCAAAAACCTGAAAAGGCACAACTAGGGACCTTAGAGAACATGTATGTGCAATATGACTGTCATCGGCCCAGTACTTTTCGAGATCTGCTTCGGAAACGAAGTGCACGTCAAAACGTCTAAATAGGTCATAGTTCTGAGCCAGAAGTAGGTCAAAGTTCAAATACCCCAAAAGGCACAACTAGACCCCCTAGGGGTGTTGTGTGTAAAATTTGAAGACAATCGGACAAGTACTTTCAGAGATATGCTCCGGAAACGAATTGTTTACGGACGGCCCAACGGCCCAACGCCGTCACATCATCATTTTCTCCTCTGCAACCTTGCGTATTGAATTCAGATTTAAAATATTTTAACCCGTCCATTAGCCACCTGGAAGTAACCCACATACCAAAAATTGTTATCCTAGCTGATTTTCTCACAAAGTTATAGGCAAAAGAAGAGGCCAAAAAAAAACGGAGGTAGAATCCATAGCTCCCTTCGCTCACCTACGGTGACGGCGGGAGCTAAAAAGTAGTTCCTTATACTTATAGCCAAACAGGTTTTTTGGCCAAACCTGGAAAATTTGTATGTAGTTTTTTATGATATATCATAATTTAACAAAAACCAAAATTCGCTATTTTAAGCCTATATCATGCATATTGACCATTTTCTCAACTTGTATGAGGCTCAGGGCCGTAGCCAAGGGGGGGTTTGAGGGTTTGGGACGAACCCTCCTTTGGGGCACACCAACATCGCTGACGGGCATATAACTACAACAAAAGTTAGTCAGGAGGAATTTTCACAAAGGGTGAAAAGAGGGTATGAGGTTTTTTTATTACTAATTTCGATTCATATCGGTCCGAGGTAGTAATTTCTAGAGGGTGTGTAAAATTTTATCCATTGGCATTTTAAAAAATCCAAAATGGCCACCAAAACTTCACAAAATCACTATTATCACCATGATATTGAATTTATTATTGTTGGAGTCACAACATTTGGGGTTTATAACCATATTTGCAACCACGAGCCTCGAGGGATGCAGTTTAATAAATAATTTGTAAATAAAGAGATTGCATTTAAGATTTGACTCAAAATGTCACAATCAAAATGGTTATTTCAAAGAGAGGTAACTGTGTTTGCGCTAGTAATATTCTTGTTGTGTTACTTTTTATCACAACTGTTCTCACGGGTATTTCCCGTGCGTACATGCATGTATGCTTAATTGTGGGCCAACCTGAAAGGAGAAACAGGTAGGCTGTACTTATTATTATCAGAAGCATGTGACGACATAGCCCCTTCAAAATATTGCTTATCATTGCCTCGTCTTAATTCTGTAGTTACTTCTGTAGAAATAGAGATCATCTGAAAACTACAAACTGTTTTTCTATATAATAGTTGCTTGCCGTTGATAGTAAATAATTATAATTATACATTTTATAATATTTTAGTACATTTTATTGATTTCGAAAAAATTGCAATTTCATAACATTATTTTACAAGACTACATAAGTCCAGAAGCTCCCGCTTCGAATTAGAATTTGATTTGAGTTTGTGTAGGGTTATTAATGTAGTCCTAGGCTAGGTCAAAAATCAAGACGCAAAACAACTAGGTCTAAGAGACTCAGTCTAAGAGGAAGATAAGAACTAGATAGTCTGTCAGAGATTGCAAACCTCCATTGAAATTAATGATCCTAATCAGTATCCCGGTAAAGGTCTACCTATTTGGCACGGTTTACCCGCTATCAGGCCAATCGAGGTAAATAATGGCTGATTTACGGTCATTTTGAATTCGATAGACTTATGCAGGCGACACACAATTGTACATTTCTTTTTCGCTCACAGATGCGGAAACATTCATGCAGCGACTGGAAGCTTGCATCTGTGACATAGATATATGGATGGTAAAAAACAGACCAAAGCAAAATGGGGAGAAGACAGAGGTCCTCTACACATACAAGGCTGGATTTTCATCAAAACATTCTCTGAGACCATTATAAATTGGTGGAATGAACATTCTTCCTGCAGAGAATGTGAAGAGTCTTGGAGTGACACTGGCCAGCTGTCTGACCCTTAACAAACATGTCAGTGCCGTTTGCAGTGCTGCTTCTCTGCACATCAGAAACATTGGAAAGATTCGTCATCTTCTGACTCAATCTACCACTGAAAAGTTGGTACATGCCTTTATCACTGCTCGACTGGACTATTGTAACAGCATCCTGTACGGCCTTCCCAAGAGGCTTATTCAGCTTATTCAGAACACCGCAGCACGCCTGGTGACACGCACCAATCGATATGATCATATAACACCAGTGCTCCATTGGCTACCAGTGCAAGAGCGAATCATGTTCAAGATACTGCTATTCACGTACAAAACTATCCATGGCAGCGCGCCATCATATTTATCTGAGTTAAAAAATTTCAGGGTGCATCCTCCCCCGAAACCTCACATTTTGTTTTATAGTAATGGACTAGCATCTAACACAGTTTGCAAAATATTGGGCATGTGAAAGTAAATAATGGCCGATAGGCAGGCGGCTATTTTGAGTTTGATCGAGTCTAAATTTTTCAAGATGCATCCTGTCCTGAAATTTCACATTTTGTTTTATAGTAATGGTCTAACCATCTAGCACGGTTTACCAAATAACGGCCATGTGAAAGTGAATAATGGCCGATAGGCGGCCATTTTGAATTTGATTAAGTCAAAAGTTTTTAAAAGGCATCCTCTCCGGAAACGTCACATTTTGTTTTATAGTAATGGTTTACTAAATTACGGCCATGTGAAAGTGAATAATGGCCAATAGGCGGCCATTTTAAATTTAAACAAGTCAATTTTTTTCAAGATACATCCTCTCCTGAAATTTCACATTTTGTTTTATAGTAATGGTCTAACCATCTGGCACGGTTTACCAAATAACGGCCACGTGAAAGTGAATAATGGCCGATAGGCGGCCATTTTGAATTTGATTGAGTTGAAAGTTTTTAAAAGGCATCCTCTCCAGAAACGTCACATTTTGTTTTATAGTAATGGTTTACTAAATTACTGCCATGTGAAAGTGAATAATGGCCGATAGGCGGCCATTTTAAATTTAAACGAGTAAATTTTTTTCAAGATACATCCTCTCCTGAAATCTCACATTTTGTTTTACAGAAATGGTCTAGCTATCTAACACGGTTTACCAAATATCAGCAATGTGACAGTAAATAGTGGCCGATAGGCGGCCATTTTGAATTTGATTGAGTGGAAAGTTTTTAAAAGGCATCCTCCCTGGAAACGTCACATTTTGTTTTATAGTAAGGGTTTACTAAATATCTGCCATGTGCAAGTGAATAATGGCCGATAGGGGGCCATTTTAAATTTGAACGAGTCAAATTTTTTCAAGATGCATCCTCTCCTGAAATCTCACATTTTGTTTTATAGTAATGGTCTAGCTATCTAACACGGTTTACCAAATATCAGCAATGTGAAAGTAAATAGTGGCCGATAGGCGGCCATTTTGAATTTGATTAAGTCAAAAGTTTTTAAAAGGCATCCTCTCCGAAAACGTCACATTTTGTTTTATAGTAATGGTCTAGCTATCTAGCACGGTTTACCTGATATCAGGCCTATCTAGGTAAATAATGCTGATTTTCGGCCATTTTGAATTTGTAAGTTAAAAATTTTCAGGGTGCATCTTCCCCCCAAAACTCACATTTTGCTTTATAGTAATGGTCTAGCCATCCAGTACGGTTTACCAAATATCGGCCATGTGAAAATACATAATGGCCGAAAAGGCGGCCATTTTGAATTTGTTCAAGTCGAATTTTTTCAGGATGCATCCTCTCCTGAAATCTCACATTTTGTTTTATAGTAATGGTTTAGCTATCTAGCATGGTTTACCCAATATCAGGCCTGTCGAGGTGAATAATGGCCAATAGGCGGCCATTTTGAACTTGATCAAGTTGAAATTTTTCAAAATGCATCCTCTCTTGAAACCTTACAATTTGTTTTATAGTAGTGGTGTAGCTATCTTGAGCGGTTTTTATGATATTCCGCAATATCAGGCCTGCCGAGGTGAATAATGGCCGATGGGCTGCCATTTTTAATTTTATCGACTTGAAATTTTTCAAGATGCATCCTCTCCTGAAACCTTACAATTTGTTTTATAGTAATGGTGTAGCTATCTTGAGCGGTCTTCATGAAATACTGCAACATATTTCAGTCGGATTTACAGATGTTATAAATTAGGTCAAAGTGCTGGGTCAACTTCAAGGTCAAGGCCAAAAAACCTCAAAAGGCACAACTAGAGACCTTAGAGAACATGCATACATGTGCAATATGACTGTAATCGGCCCAGTACTTTTCAAGATCTGCTCCGGAAACGAAGTGTGTGTCAAAACGTCTAAATAGGTCATAGTTCTGAACCAAAAGTAGGTCAAAGTTCATATACCCCAAAAGGCACAACTAGACCCCCTAGAGGTGTTGTGTGTAAAATTTGAAGATAATCGGACAAGTACTTTCAGAGATATGCTCCGGAAGCGAAATGTTCACGGACGGCCCAACAACGTAACATAATCATTTTCTCCTCTGCGACCTTGCATCTTGAATTTCAATTAAAAATATTTTAACCTGTCTATTATCCACATGGAAGTAACCCACATACCAAAAATTGTTATCTTAGCTTATTTTCTTGCGAAGTTATAGGCAAAAAAAGAGGTAAAAAACAGAACGGAGGTAGAATCCATAGCTCCCTCCGTCTCACCTACGGTGACTGCGGGAGCTAAAAATATGCCCTATGTTCCCTACGCACACTTTTGTAGACTTTTAATGTTATTTTGATAGAATCGATTCCCATCAAAGTAAATTATGTTGCAAGTAAAATTTTCCCCAGATCAAAGAGCAATTTGAATGGGCTATAGTTATAATGGCAACAAGGCGCACATCGTGATAAGTTTCGCTACATATGCGCCATACCACATTAGGCACATTAGAAAGACTCTGCAGCCTAGTTCTTATGCATATGTATACCATGACATGGTTATCTTCGATGATAAAGTTATCCAGTATTTTGATAAGGATTCATGGAAATGGCTGTTAATTTGGTGTATGATTAGCCATAGGCCACTATGATTATTTTATCTGTTTCAGACAAAAAAAATATAATGAGGGAGGGCGAGTAAAAAAATGAAAAAAAGCTGGATTAATTTCTGGAAAAGTTAATGAGGTTGAAAAAATTAATGATGGCGATAAAATAACATAGCTGGAGGCCTGGATCTATATTATAATTTTCTGATTTTTTTAAATTAGCATGCTTTACTACTAAATTGGCAACCATCTAATCAATAAAAAGAAACCCTAAAAAATTGCATTTTTCGGCTGCAGCAAACAAATAAATTGAATGCACCAATAGACACATAATATTTCCAAATTACCTGGGGGGGCATGCCCCCAGACCCTCCTAAATGGCCGCCCCTTCGGACCGGGCAGCCTCTTCAAGGCTGGAGAGGTACATGTACAGCACAAATTCTAACCCCCCTCTGAGAAATCCTGGCTACGCCCCTGAGGCCAACATGCGACTCATTTCGTGCAGATGGGTCAGATGTGTGATCCTTAATGTCAAGGCATAATACCACATTTTTTAGTGTGTAACCTGCTACTTTTTATTCTTTGAAAGGCCTGGTGAGGGCTATGTAACGGATGCGGGCTATATATTGTTAAAGTCTGAAATTAGTTTATATGGTTACATTTCTACTGCTGTAAATACCAGTCTACTACAATGTGATGTTTGTACTCCATGGACGGGCCGCATCTCGGATGATCGCCAGGCTGTGTGAGCAGGTGAGAAGAAGCTGCATATCATGCACATAGCCACCGCATGCCCCCACTACAACACAGTAACAGCTACCGCCACTCGCTAATCAGGTAATGCTTTATTGCAGCTGTGACGTTTTAATGACACAAGCCGATAGACGAGGTTAACCTGCCCATTAAATAGTTAATCATTGTATTTTATCTTCCGAATGTTCTCATATGGGAACGGCGATATATCAACAAAACGTTGCTTTTCAGGACACGGACCACCCTTTATCAGTCCCAATTCATAAAAGGACACGAAAAACGGACCAACAAAAACAATAATTCACACTTTTACAGTTATATATATGCATCAATTAAGGGACCAGCTGTGGCTGGATTCACTAATGGGACTGGTTGGATCTAATCAAGGGACTAGATCTGGTTCAATCCAGCAAGGGACCAGCGTTGGCTGGATCCACTATGAGGACCGAAGCTGGCTGGATCCACAGAAGTGGCCAGCGCTGGCTGGATCCACTGAGCTCAGATTGGATCACGAAAAGGATTAGCGCTGGTGAAATAAATCATACAATGTTAATGCAACACATTGTCATCAGTGCAAATTGCAATCAGTCACCTTATCATGTCATGTTTCTTGAGTCGCGCCTCGTCGGTTGGTTGATTATCAATGGTGTTGAGTTTTAGCTCCTACGACCGTCTTTCTTTGTTAATACAGCTCAAAATAATTTACAGAGCGCGAACTTTAACTCTTCCTTTACCGACTTCCCCCTGATAAAACTACCCCCAGAAACAGACTTCTTTTTTAAGGAGGACCCATAAAGTAGTCCCTGGGCACAATACAGTTCATAGTTATTCGCATGCGCACATCGCACAAATTAAAAATGATAGAGAACATTGCGTCCATTTCACTGACCATTTTCGTTGGCGTTTTTCAACTATGCATGTAATGAAATATCGCCATTGCAATTAATGCATGTACACATGTAGAATTCGCATAAATGCGAAATTGGTAAAGGAATGTAGTTTTTGCATAAATGCGAAATTGGTAAAGGAAGAGTTAATACGATGACAGCTTAGTGTGAAAGTGTGTGTTGCTAAGATAAAACAACACAATTTATGTTGACTCCTTTTATTTAATTATTTGTTAAATTATAGGAAGTTATATTAGCACTGTAAGTGGTGCAGCAATAATTGAGCTACTGGTCTATAGGAACCACAAGGTTGAACAAAGGCGCTTTTGATTTTCGGCCAGCTGACAAAAACATTCGGCGTGCAACAATCATTACATTACGCAGGATATGTAGGGGCTATGTGTCTCTAATACAGATAGGCCTAGCGTATAAATAGATACTGAAATAGAAAACGATTAAGACAAGCGATACAAACAAACAGATTATCATATTTATAACATGATATTAATTCGAGGCTGCTTTTTATCAACTTGACTTGTCCATGCCCTAGCGTACAGAAGGATTATCACCTCTATAGCGTGATTAAACCTTTGCGATCCCAGAATAATTATCTGATGTATTTTTACACGAGAAAGTAAAAATGATATCCAGTTAATGGACTGTAAGTTACATGGGGTTATTCACGGCTGATCGATTTCCCGTTCACAGCTGCATGGCCTGATCACCCTAAACAAACGATACTATCACACTAGGAACGTAACGAAATAAATAATTGTTTACTCCAAGTTATAACTGGCTGGTTTCACAAATCGGACCGATTCTAAAATGGGACCACTTTCAGTCAGTCCCATGAGTGGTCCGATTTCCGAGTCTCCACTGTACGCATGACTTTGTTATAACACCATCTTACCATCGAGTTGAGCATTATATAACCTTGTATCAAGAAAACAACAAAATATGTGCATTCAATATAAGTCTAGTTTCCAGGCTCGACACAATCTTCATTATTTCAAATGCAAACCATCATTCCACATACGACATGTTTGCATCGTCATAGTCGCGTCCACACTTCTGTCCAGGAGGACTGAAGACGTGACAATTGTTATAAAAACATAACTTTCTCATTGGATGAGATTAAAGACGTTTCAGCGTTCGTAATAAGGGTTAAAAATGAGGTTGTCCATCGGACAACCAGGTCAGATTTTGAGGTTGTCCGCTGATATTTCAGATTGTCCGTAAGTAATAGATATAGCTTTAACCCAACATGTTCCCACTTGACTTATACATGCCTTTAAATAATAATGTAATGTGGAAATATCCTTCGCAAAAATTGGTTGTCCATTCGGACAACCTCCTGGTAGCTATTGATTGTCCGCCACAAATTCAGGTTGTCTCGGACAACCGTAAAAAGGCCTTATTTCGAACGCTGCTACTCCGGCCATGGAGTCTCTCCCCACAAACATGACGCCTCCCTACTCTCCCACCCTTTGTGTACTGCTGTCTCCCATTTGTACATTATTTTTTCTTCGCCGATTAGTACACCACAAAAATCTGTTCAGATGAGTGCAAAGTTTTTTTCAATAATTCTGGCGTCGTAACAATAATCGGCTAAATAGGGGCAGGGTGCTATAGGGATGATCATCATAATGTGATTTAAAAGACTAATTTTTTCTTGTCGTTTAAGGGGTCAGATTTGGCGACACAGCTCCTATTTAGAGGGCTACACTGAGTTTTCTAAAACAAGTGCATGCACTTATATTTGAAAATAAAAGCAATTTTAAAACATCCCTGAAACATGCGATTTTCACTTATAAGTGCATGCACGTTTATGCGCAGGGATACGGTACATACTGATTAAATTTCCCATGTTAAAATTCACATGCGCAGGCCTCAGAATGTCTTTGTATTGCGTTTAAACTACTCCTGCCAGCACGCCATTTAGTAATTGCAGTGTTTAATCTAGGATTCGAAAGGGGCATGGCGCCACTAATCATTGGGGGCACCTGGGCACTAAGTTGACTTGGTTGGGCATTTCCAACACCCCCCCTCCCGAATTAAGGGTAGAAACAGAATCAGTAAGGCATGTAGACACACCAGTTATTACCACTATGTAGGCCTACACAAGCCGTTATCAGGTATTGCGTCATAGGTGTGAGCGTGAGACATCAGTGATCGGGGTGTTTTCCATTGTGACAATGGCCTGGGTGGATTAAATATGACAATAGTAACAATAGTTCAATGAGATACTTCACTGTCTGTATATCACAAGGGCAACATAGCGTACCTGAAGGGCAACATGGCGCTCACTCAAGGCAACATGGCGCTGCGCCATGTTAGAAATGGCTAGATGAAACACTGGTAGTGGTAGTATATCGTGGGTATTGTTGTGTGGGCGATTGCATTGTATACAGCGGTGGTAGGTCCAATAAGTGCTACAAGACACGGGTTGGCACCACAAGCGTTGCTGTGTTGACACTAGTTAACCCGTCTCAGGTCTTATATCTCGGCATTCATCATGGCTCATAATCAACCGTTAATAGACTAAGACCCCAAAATGTTTTTAATTATCAATAAGTCCTACTTAAAACATATATATCAGATTTTATCCTATGGTCAAAATCAGCAGTAGGACGTAATATGTTATGTCACAACTGCATGTGTGCGTAGACCGCATAGATCGGGTGCCGCTACACGCGGGGTATACACCGGTGCTGGGTACCGAGTACCGTATTTCGAGGGGTATAGTACACACCTGTGAATAGTACACACATGACAAGATTTGTAGTAAACAAGACTACATAAGTCCAGGAGCTTCCGCTCCGAATTAGAATTTGATTTAAGCAATTTTGTGTAGGGTTATTAATGTAGTCCTAGGCTAGGTCAAAAATCGAGACGCAAGACAACTAGGTCTAAGAAGCTCAGTCTAAGAGTAAGATAAGAACTAGAGAGTCTGTTAGAGATTGCAAACCTCCATTGAAATGATCCTAATCAGTATCCCAGTAATGGTCTACCTATCTGGCACGGTTTACCCGATATTAGGCCAATCGAGGTAAATAATAGCTGATTTACGGTCATTTTGAATTTGATATAGACTAGTTAAAAAATTTAGGTGCATCCTCTCCCGAAACCTCAAATTTTGTTTTATAGTAATGGACTAACATCTAACAGTTTGCAAAATATTGGGCATGTGAAAGTAAATAATGACCGATAGGGCCAATTTTGAATTTGATCGAGTCAGAATTTTTCAAGATGCATCGTCAGCTGAAATCTCACATTTCATTCTATAGTAATCATCTAGCCATCTAGCACGGTTTACCAAATATCGGCCATGTGAAAGTGAAAAATGGCAGCCATTTTGAATTTGATCGAGTCTAAATTTTTCAAGATGCATTCTCCCCTGAAATCTCACATTTTGTTTTATAGTAATGATCTAGCCATCTAGCACGGTTTACCAAATAACGGCCATGTGAAATTGAATAATGGCCTAAAGGCTGCTATTTTGAATTTGATCGAGTCGAAATTTTCCAAGATGCATCCTGAGCTGAAATCTCACATTTCGTCTATAGTAATGGTCTAGCCATCTAGACGGTTACCAAATAACGGCTATGTGAAAGTGAGTAATGGCCGATAAGCGGCCATTTTGAATTTTATCGAGTCTAATTTTTTCAAGATGCATCCTCTCCTGAAATCTCACATTTTGTTTTATAGTAATGGTCCAGCTATCTAACAAGGTTTACCAAATATCAGCAATGTGAAAGAAAATAGTGGCCAATAGGCGGCCATTTTGAATTCGATTAAGTCAAAACTTTTTAAAAGGCATCCTCTCCCAAAACGTCACATTTTGTTTCATAGTAATGGTCTAGCTATCTAGCATGGTTTACCTGATATCAAGCCTATCGAGGTAAATAATGCTGATCATCGGCCATTTTGAATTCATAAGTTAAAAATTTTCAGGGTGCATCTTCCTCCGAAAATTCACACTTTGTTTTATAGCAATGGTCTAGCCATCTAGCACGGTTAATACCAAATATCGGCCATGTGAAAATGAATAATGGCCGAAAAGGCGGCCATTTTGAATTTGATCAAGTCAAATTTTTTTCAAGATGCATCCTCATCTGAAATCTCACATTTCGTTTTATAGTAATGGCCTAGCCATCTAGCACGGTTTACCAAATATCGGCCATGTGAAAGTGAATACCGTATATCCCCGTGTATAATGCGATGTTTTTTCTTAGCTATTCATGTCACAAAAAGGCACCTCGTATTATGCATAGATGTATAATTTAATACAATTTTTTAGCTCTGTAGCGGTAGTTCAGCGGTAAGTTTTCTAGCGGTAGAAACGTAGGTTAGTCGGCGTGTATGGTAAGCAGGCCTATACACACGATACAACAAGACTGTGCCTTTCCAACTAGTAGCAAACAAGAGACGTTCACCCAGTGCTGGTACAATGTTGGGCCACCGTCAGCGACGTTAACAGCACTGTACCAGCATTGGGTGAATGTGTCGTGTTTGCTGGGAGCCCCCCGTCTCACATTCCCGCCGACGCGCGTGGCACGTTTGACAACCACGGGCAGATATATGACGCCGTTAGTCTGCAACCAATTCACACTACTGACCTGTTCATTTATATTATTAATGATTTAATCTAAGATCGCCTTTCATATGGGCGTGTTCTATTGTGTACGACAAATCTGAACATTATATTTTCTTATTGGAATGAGAGAATGCGTTGATGAAATATAACAGGATATCACTGTTTATATCTCCTATTGCAAATTCTATACATGTAGGCCTCAGAATGTCCATATTGCTTGGATAACATTAACACCTACTGCTGTTGCCGCGGCTGATACGGTATTGAGCAAATGGTGGTATCTGTTAGCTGTAGTTCATGAAGCGCTGCTGTGTTATTGCACCCGGACACCTTATACAACCTAACACCTCTTGTGTCTAGACAATGCGGCTAGTCTGCAAATGTTTTACGATCACATTGCATCTTGGAATGTTCTTATTTGAGCACGACGATGTTAAAATATGGTCTTTGTAAATAATAAATTAAAATAATATAAATTTGTCGGCGAAATATAAATACGGGTATTTTAAAATCTGTGTGTATATATATGTAGCCTATGCAGGCCTCAGAATGTCTGCCCATCGAGACAGTCCCGATGACATCCACTCGGCCGTGGAAAATGGAAATACAGTATCTGCTTACTTTACAAGTGAGCAGATACCGCCCTTTGGTTTTGTAGAGCTGTACTGTTGCCGCTGTTCCCATCATTGAGCATCGTCTATGCAGGTGTCACAGCGCTATTTAGTAGAATAAGATAATATCCATGCCTCACATTTAGATGGCCCGAAACGCTGCCGACCGGGACGCTGCCGACATCCAAAATTTGAGGTCGTATTATACAGAGGGGTAGACGTTTTACAGGTCATCCTAGGCCTCAAATCTTAACTCGTATTATACATGGCGTCGCACTATACGCGGGGATATACGGTAATGGCCGATTGGCGGCCATTTTGAACTTGGTCGAGTTGAATTTTTTCAAAATGCATCCTCTCTTGAAACCTTAAAATTTGTTTGATAGTAATAGTGTAGCTATCTTGAGAGGTTTTCATGAAATTCCGCAATATCAGGCCTGTCTAGGTGAATGATGGCCGATAGGCGGCCATTTTGAATTTTATCAACTTGAAATTTTTCAAGATGCATCCTCTCCTGAAACCTTACAATTTGTTTGATAGTAATGGTGTAGGTATCTTGAGCGTTTTCATGATATCCCGCAATATCAGGCCTGTCGAGGTGAATAATGGCCGATAGGCGGCTATTTTTAATTTCATCGACTTGAAATTTTTCAAGATGCATCCTCTCCTGAAACCTCACAATTTGTTTTATAGTAATGGTGTAGCTATCTTCAGCGGTTTTCATGATATTCCGCAAAATCTTTCAGTCAGATTAACCAATGCTATAAATTAGGTCAAAGTGCTGGGTCAACTTCAAGGTCAAGGTCCAAAAACCTGAAAAGGCACAACTAGGGACCTTAGAGAACATGTATGTGCAATATGACTGTCATCAGCCGAGTACTTTTTGAGATCTGCTCCGGAAACTTAGTGTGCGTCAAAACGTCTAAATAGGTCATAGTTCTGAACTAAAAGTAGGTAAAAGTTCATATACCCAAAAGGCACAACTAGACCCCCTAGGGGTGTTGTGTGTAAAATTTGAAGACAATCGAACAAGTACTTTCAGAGATATGCTACGGAAACGAATTGTTCACGGACGGCCCAATGCCGTAACATCATCATTTTCACCTCTGCGACCTTGGGTATTGAATTCAGATTACAAATATTTCAACCTGTCCATTATCCACCTGGAAGTAACCCACATACCAAAAATTGTTATCCTAGCTTATTTTCTTACAAAGTTATAAGCAAAAGAAGAGGTAAAAAAAAACGGAGGCGGAATCCATAGCTCCCTCCGTCTCACCTACGGTGACGGCGGGAGCTAAAAACACAGATAGTACGCACCGGTGAATAGTACGCACCCGGGTACCGTGCACACCAGGGTGGTGAGTATCTATACAAGTTGTAAGGGGACAAGAGGAGCGCGCAGCGCAGCGCCCTGCGCAAAATTAACGTCGATACACTGGTCTCAACCAAACTCGACGAGGCAGCCATTAATGTGATCGCCTAGTCAAATTGAGAAGGGAGAAACAATTCTGTTTTCTCTGAAAACCCCACATGGAAACAGCGGGGTTTGAAACCGGGACTCATGCATGACTGGCGAGGCAGTCAGGCGCTCAAGCCATTGCACCATGTCCCCTTCTCTTGTAAGGGGGATGTGTGAGGTATATCTTTATTGTAAACTCAAGGCATTCAGAATGTGGTTCACCCCAGCTGGTTACACTAGTATATAATTGATTTGAGAGATTGTATAAAATAAACGAAATGATTTGGTGAATATAAAAATTATGACCAACATAAAAATATAAAATTGAAAAGAGTCATATATTTATTTTTGTTATTCTGTGGAATAGACCACATAGATAATCACGACATAGCATATTAGCGCCATCTGTTGAAAGCAGTTATAGTTTTAAATAAATGATGGGAAAAGAGCTACCTGGTGAATGGGCCTAAAGTCTAAAATACCGGCAGTCAAATGAATGCCAAAACGACGATTTAATTTTTAGGAATGCCCACCATGAGAGACAGCTACATCCAAATCACTGGCGATTAGGCTATATTTAAACTTTCCATTATGCTTCATTTCGTCTGTATTTTAGAATACCATTGACTTCTATTTGACAATTATATTAGGAGCATATTATATATATTGCAGTGAAATATGTAAGCCTATAATAATAGAATCTGCTAATAATCAAGCAGTAGGCCCAGGTAGGCTTACAGTGTATATGAATACGCAAGTCACATCGCCGCCCACAGCGACATTTGGTGAATGAAATAAAAGCTTCCAGCTATCAATGCCATGTATCTATCAGAATCGAGCAGCAATCAAATCCTGATGAGATTATTATTTATAATTAAGTCAATAAATGACTTGATCTGATATTTAAAAGACAAATAGTCGAGCTTACGTTTTTATGAAATTTTATTACACTAGACATCTTGAGTGTATTAAAAACAAACGATAACTTTATAGCTGCTGAAGTAATTTGCCATGATTGAGCAAAAATACAAGGAATTACAGGACTGCAATTGACATGGAAGACGGGAGACTGTCTATTCCTTAACATTTTTAATATTTTGAGTGACAAATCTAGGCAAAATCAATAGATTGTACGCAACGATGGATAATACACACCAGGTCAAAAACAGGCCCGTAAAGAAACTAGAGCCTGACGGCACTGAAGTAGAGCTTGGGCTGACCTTCAGGATCATTATGCAACAAATGTGTTAACTACGAAGCATATGACTGATCCAATAAAATATAATGTAGTATAAAATAGGTCACTATGTTTTTTTCCTCTGTTTTAGATGAGCGCGGGCCTTAGATTTATTATAAGTCTGGCCTTAGATTTAGGCCGGGCATTACCAAACATTTCGAAAAAAAACAAACATTTCTCCAGCAAAAACAAACATTTCTCCAGCTATGTTTTTTCATTTAGGTCAAAATTTTTTTTATGTGGCTGCCCTCATTAACTTTCCCAAAAATAGGTTCAATGTTTTTTTTTTTTTTAAATTTCCGCCCTCCATCATTACAGTCTGTTTCACCAGATCCTGGGAGTAGCCTACTTCCAATTTGCTGGGTCGCTCTTTAAATTTTTTAAATACATTTTTTCTCAGATTATTTTTTCATCTTCCCTTAACATCCCTGAAAAATCAGTGCAATTTTGTGACAGCATGGCAAGTCTTGCTGTTGATATCGTGAAGTAGTCCGTTGTTGTTATTTATAGTTGACCTAGCTCAGAGGGTCACTTTCAGGTCAATCTACATCATGTGTACCCCCCTCCCAGCAAATACGACACATTGAACCAATGTTGGCTTAACGTTAGCCCATTGTCTGCGACGCTGACCCAACATTAAACCAACATTGGTTCAACGTCCCGTGCCTGCTGGGATCTGTAGTACTGTCTGTAGTGTAGGCTGTAGGACTTTGTACAGGTTGTAAATGTTCTGGTTGCAATGCTGTGTTTAAAGCTTCAGGATTTGGCCAAGGTCTATTACATGACTATTACATGTCTTTTTATCTAGGCCTATATAGACTAAAGAAATAGGATTTATGTAAAAGGAAAGAGGTTAGTAGGAAAGACCCTCATGTCATCATGACTGAGCATATATTATGTAAATGAGGCTTGGCCACGTGATGTCGTGTGTAAAATGTTTACATCTGTTCTTTTCGCTAAGGGGGACCCTATTCAATCTCCACGGAGAGTGCTAGAGGTTTTTTTGAAATACTTTCTGGCGGATTCTGCGTGAAAAAAATAATTTACTTCGAGAACTGTTCTATATAGGCCTACTACGCACGCTGCCTGAGATGGCATACACATTATGACGTCACCACTGTCTCAGCCAATCACAGTCTGCACAGCAGTGATCACGCGACTGGGTCATGCACTATGTAATCACCCTGCATGTCATGAACACAATGCCCACGTTCTACTGCACTGTCGATTGAAAATATCGTCACTTCAGATGTCATTACTATGGATATTGTGGGGTTTATCACAGTTTATATATACGGCAAAACTTCTTTGCATTACACACCCGTTTGGAAATTGTGTGTTATGCTGTGAATATTGCAAATATCATGCGCGGATCTAGTCCCATCCCTGACCCAAATTTCATTCTGGGCAGGCCAGAGCAAATTAGGGTCACATGCCCATCCATACTCCTGTACTCAAAAGCAACATTTCACAATCTGCTCATTGCATAAAAAATATGCAAGATTTGTCAATGAAACGAAGGCATTTAACTTCTGTGCATCCAAGCAACTTATTTTTTTACTTCAAAGGATATTTACTGTCAAAACAGCGTTGTAATCGCCGTTTGTTTTTGACCAGCGCGGAGTTTGTGCACTGGTGCTTTGATCAGTATGTGAAAAATGCAAGTAACGATATGAAAATGTTGACTCCCGTTATGGTTGGATTCTAGGCCCTCGCTCGCGGGCCAGGAACTAGGTTAGACCTCTAGGCTAGCGGGGATCCAGAGGAGGGGGGGAGGGCGCACGCCCCCGAGCCATCATACACTGCCCTGGTTCGCAGTCATACATGTATACATATATTAGGAATATCCAACACAACAATGTTGGCACTTGGTTGGTGTAGACTACGCCTGGTAACTGAAAAGTCTACATTCATTCATTATGTGAATACCAAACTCGGATTCGCATTTTATATTACAGTGAACTGTCAACAAGAGTTGATTTGATTCTGTTCCAGTCATGAATGTTCTCATAGTTTATTTGAAAATATGACGTCGAATTCACATTAAAAGTTGTTTATTATGGTTATTGTAATAGAATAATTCACATATTGAGAAACAATTGACACAGGTTGATTATTATTCTCTACAAGCGTCAATATAGCGTTTTGACCTGGATGGCTCTAGGTGGGTAAGTATGCCACGGCGGGTCACACGTGACGTCACCGAACTGACCTCCTTTATCAACTGGACAAGGAGGATGACTTGTACACTTAACTGACTGGGCCACATGATGGCTAACATTCACTTGTATTGACAGAAATACAGATATTTAACAGTGTTTATCTGAGCATCAAAAGACAAATCTCAAAATCGGCCTTCGCGATGCAATAAAAAAAGTACTTTTTAACAGACACATGGTGTTAGATATGTTCTAAAATACATTAACACAGCCTAGAGTAAAATAGTAGAGATTTCCAATCTCTACTAAAAAAGCTGCGTACCATACACCACGAATACAGTACTTAATATAAATTTTAATAAATATAACACACTTACTGTTCCATTGAATGTCAAGAAATATTTTACGATCGGGTCATGTGTCAAGACTGGATGTCTAACTACAAGATGCAGGAATCGTTTCAAACATTTTCGTCTTTGTTGAATAAACTCATGACTAGCTGAAAAAGGAAATTTGAAGATCATTATAACTATATATGAAAGAAAATAATATATGAAAATCACTACATGTATGTAACGTATTTCAGGGCTCATAGTATGCATTTGTTTGCTTATTTTTTACCTAGTGCGTATTATAAACAGGTGTGTACAATCTAATCAATTTTTTTCACATTTTGCAAGTAAAAATTAGCAAATCTTCTGGGTTTCAGCAAAGACCCGATCTTGTAGATGTTGATTCATCTATTTTTGCACACTTTTTCAATGTTGTTTTTACCATTCATAACATCCCCATTTTTTAAAAAACAATAGCACACTGGACAATAGCCCGCCGCCATTATTGAACAAAGGCTACCACGGCCAACATCAGTGCCTGCACTGCTGACAGCGTCTGCATTGATACAGGAGCTGTATTAGCACCATTGTCAAAAGGAGGGAACAGGGTACGCCCGAAGATTATGGTCAGACACGTGTAGGCTGCAGTTTCCCTTGATTGCAGACAATGCAAAATAGCTGGATCATGGATATAAAACAAAATGAAAGGTATCACACAAGGATAACCCGTGACAAATTTCTCAGAAATAGAATCCAAGATGGCTGACTGTCGGCCATTTTTATTCAGTTCTACTAATTATCTCGGGAATATTGCATGATAGGTAAATCGGTTATAATAATGAAATACAAGACTACATAAGTCCAGGAGCTCCCGCTCCGAATTAGAATTTGATTTAAGCAATTTTGTGTAGGGTTATTAATGTAGTCCTAGTCTAGGTCAAAAATCAAGACGCAAGACAACTAAGAAGCGCAGTCTAAGAGTAAGATAAGAACTAGACAGTCTGTCAGAGATTGCAAACCTCCATTGAAATTAATGATCCTAATCAGTATCCCAGTAATGGTCTACCTATCTGGCACGGTTTACCCAATATCAGGCCAATCAAGTTAACTAATAGCTGATTTACGGTCATTTTGAATTTGATCAAGTCAAAATTTCTCAAGATGCATCCTCTCCTGAAATCTCACATTTTGTTTTATAGTAATGGTCCAGCTATCTAACACGGTTTACCAAATATCAGCAATGTGAAAGTGAATAGTGGCCGATAGGCGGCCATTTTGAATTTGATTGAGTTGAAAGTTTTTAAAAAGCATCCTCTCCCGAAACATCACATTTTGTTTTATAGTAATGGTCTAGCTATCTAGCACAGTTTACCCGATATCAGGCCTATCGAGGTAAATAATGCTGATTGTCGGCCATTTTGAATTCGTAAGTTAAAAATTTTCAGGGTGCATTCTCCCCCGAAAACTCACACTTTGTTTTATAGTAATCAGGTAATGGTCTAGCCATCCAGCACGGTTTACCAAATATCAGCCATGTGAAAATGAATAATGGCCGAAAAGGCGGCCATTTTAAATTTGATCAAGTCAAATTTTTTCAAGATGCATCCTCATCTGAAATCTCACATTTCGTTTTACAGTAATGGTCTAGCCATCTAGCACGGTTGACCAAATAACGGCCATGTGAAAGTGAATAATGGCCGTTAAGCGGCCATTTTGAATTTTATCGAGTCGAATTTTTTCAAGATGCATCCTCTCCTGAAATCACACATTTTGTTTTATAGTAATGGTCTAGCCATCTAGCACGGTTTACCAAAAAACGTCCATGTGAAAGTGAATAATGGCCGATTGGCGGCCATTTTGAACCTAGACGTCCGAGTTGAATTTTTTCAAAATGCATCCTCTCCTGAAGCCTTACAATTTGTTTTATAGTAATGGTGTAGATATCTTGAGCGGTTTTCATGATATTCCACAATATCAGGCCTGTCGAGGTGAATAATGGCCGATAGGCGGCCATTTTAAATTTTATCAACTTGAAATTTTTCAAGATGCATCCTCTCCTGAAACCTTACAATTTATTTGATATTAATGGTGTAGCTATCTTGAGGGGTTTTCATGATATTCCGCAATATCAGGCCTGTCGAGGTGAATAATGGCCGATAGGCGGCCATTTTTAATTTTATCGACTTGAAATTTTTCAAGATGCATCCTCTCCTGAAACCTCACAATTTGTTTTATAGTAATGGTGTAGCTATCTTGAGCGGTTTTCATGATATTCCGCAAAATCTTTCAGTCAGATTTACCGATGTTATAAATTAGGTCAAAGTGCAGGGTCAACTTCAAGGTCAAGGTCCAAAAACCTGAAAAGGCACAACTAGGGACCTTAAAGAACATGTATGTGCAATATGACTGTCATCGGCCCAGTACTTTTCGAGATCTGCTCCGGAAACGAAGTGCGCGTCAAAACGTCTAAATAGGCCATAGTTCTGAACCAGAAGTAGGTCAAAGTTCAAATACCCCAAAAGGCACAACTAGACCCCCTAGGGGTGTTGTGTGTAAAATTTGAAGACAATCGGGCAAGTACTTTCAGAGATATGCTCCGGAAACGAATTGTTTACGGACGGCCCAATGGCCCATCATTATTTTCTCCTCTGCGACCTTGCGTATTGAATTCAGATTAAAAATATTTTAACCTGTCCATTATCCACCTGAGAGTAACCCACATACCAAAAATTGTTATCCTAGCTTATTTTCTTACAAAGTTATAGGCAAAAGAAGAGGCCAAAAAAAAACGGAGGTAGAATCCATAGCCCCCTCCGTCTCACCTACGGTGACGGCGGGAGCTAAAAATGTGTTGGTCTAGCATAAGGGCTGCACATGAAAAATTATCCAAAATTTTGTTTTAATTTTTCTCATTATCTCGCAATCCTTGTATGATAAACTGTCCTAAGTTATAAGGCTAGCACTTCACAAAGTTGATTTATATCAAATTTAAAATGGCTGACTGGCAGTAACGGAGGGGTGCTTTTGTGTTCTTTCTAGTTTTATTTTCAAATCAGAGGAGTGGGTGTTTATTGAAATATGACTGAATGAATACTGGAACTCCAGAACTAGTTTTTGTAGTGATGTTTTTATTAACATTTTTATCAATGTTCTAATAAAAATATTTCACTTAATAATTTATTCAGATATCAGTCTTAGAATAATTCTAATTTATATTAAAATAACAAATAACTAATCTATATCAACAATAAAAGTAACTCTAGTAATCGTTTGAAGATAGTGAGACCTCAAGTGTGTATTACAAAAATAACTGATTTCATTTGGATTCTAAATAATTTTATTCACTATTAATTATATTTTCAAAAAATCTTGAAGAGAGGAGAAGTTATCTCATTTGTGATCAGGATCATTCATCCCTGATGTGTATGAACCATTTACATTTAAACACCATAAACTTTTGAGAACTACGAGATAAAAACAATTTATTGCATTGGTTGGTTGCCCCTTTCGCATTGCCAGTTATACCAAAAAAAATTACATGTACTTATTTCATTCTAGATACAGCGTCACCTACAATCAATTTGTTACACCATTTCTCATGACAACAACTTAGTATCATACAATAACATACATATATTTTTTAATAATTTTTGAAAGCATTTGAGGCCTGGTGCACGAAAATGTGTGACGAAATACACATATATTTCCATCCTTTTCTATTTGATTATATTAAATTGCACTGTATAATATAATGCACTGTTCATTTTAATGACGCATAAGTCTACATAGACTTCTGTCATCAATAAATATCCAAGGATTAAAAAAATTATGTTGGTGGACAAATAACAAAATCTAATAATTTCTTTGCTAGAGGTTAATATACCCACATTTTAATCAAACTGGTGACCTGTTAAATTTGCAAGAAATATAAAATAATGGTGGCATTTGTGTTTTTCTTTGGATTGAAAAGACTCAAAAAATGTAGGCCTCTATACTTGGTGCAAATAAAATATTACAAACAGGAAATAGTGGGATGAATGAAAAGTTGAATATTTACTGTTCATCATTCTCTTTGGTGGGAGTCTTGGAATCATCCTGTAAGGATACTTGAGTAATAACATTTCTTGAAATGCAACAAAATCATTATATCTTCGCAAAACTGTGCTCTTCAGTTGCTACAACACACAAAAAGTCATTCTAAAACTAAACACATGAATTATCAATGTATCTAGTCCACCCTCCACAACCTCAGTGATTTTAAAAAAATTACAAAGAAAATAGACAAAAAACTATATACACTTCTTGCGTTAATAGAAAATATGTTTTAACACTTTTTATGGGAAGAAGTGTTATACACAGGGATTATACAGTATGTATGGCAAATCGCTGGGCGATACTACTGTAACTAAATGACAAGAAATTCTGCTGATCATATCAACTTGAGGCAAAAATGCATAATTAATTTACTGGGTAATTTATTTTTGACCATGACATTGTGTAAACTGGGCAAATTCACTGGGAAAATCAAAAAGGCAAAATCGAAATTCACTGGCCAATTATCAAAGTAAACCACACAAAGAAAGCTTGTACCGGTAGTCTATAATTATATACTTACCCGGCTAGACACCTCATATTCAACATGCTTGATGAGTAAACCCTTTTTCTCAGGCACAAGCTCCACTTTTATAGAATCAATCTGGCACAGATCAGTATAGGTTAAGCCAAGAACATTAGGTGCTTTCTTTCTACGTAGAACGAGACTCAAGTTCTTCAGCTCTGATAGCTCACCAAGTACAGGCTTCGGCAATTCTACAATGCACAGTGAAAATTCATCATGCTTGGATAAATTCACAGATCCCTGCAGTTCTGTACTTCACTTGGCTATAATATTCAAAACTAGATTTGCCTGAGGGGCAAAGCTTGTGTCTCCACCCACATAGATTTAGCAACCAAACTACATTAATTATAGAGAAATACAGTACTGTCACCAATTTTTTAATGTAAACCGCGCAAAAATGTGATGTCAGAATCACACCAAAATGTAATCAACATATGTCCAGGGTAAGTTGCTTCCTTGGAACAAATCGGTGAAGCAGCCATCTTGAATTTTGTTGAATAAAGAAAAACAATTCTCCTGACAATTTTTCCAGGGCCAGTAAGCATACCCAAAAGATAACATTTAAGCTGTACAACTATACTACCAAATTTTGATAATAGCCAAAATGAGCAAAACTGAAATATCAGCTAAAATCCTATCTAGAACGTAAAAAAATATTATCAAAATCACACCAAAAACTAATCAGCACATGTGCATGGTAGGGTCTTGAAACAAATCCATAAAGCGGTTCAAGCTCTAGAGAAAAACATAGGATTTTGGCGGCCATCTTAATTTTTGTCAAAAAAGCTGAAAAACGCAAAAAAATTGACAGGGCAAATTTACATGTACTAGGGCCAATATGCATACTGGAAAAAAATTTGAAATAATTCTAGTAGGGGTGTATGGCTGTATTACCAACTTTTGATTATGGCCAAAATGAGCAAAACTGAATAAACCGCTAAAAATACTAAAACATAAAAAAAGCCGTTCAAGCTCTAGAGAGTGACATAGGATTTTGGCGGCCATCTTGGATTTTGTTAAAGGAACTGAAAAAAACAACAACAAAATTTACCAGGCAAATTCCCCAGGGCCGATATGCATACTGCAAATATTTGGAAATAATCCGAACGGGGTTTCCAAGTGAGAGCAGAAACAAAACGCGGCAGTGGCGGCGGGCGGACTCGGCAAAAACAATAAGTCTCCACCACCACATAGTGGGTGGAGACTTAATAAAAAGTTAAGCACTGAAACCTCTCAAATGTATGTCATTATATGAAACATTGTAGGCCTACATTTTCTCAGATTAAATAATCCTGTTATAAAGGGGCATGATAAACGTGTACACACAGCTTCCAGCTAGTACCATTGGGTGTGAATGTAAATGTAAATTCTATAGATTAAACTATTAAAACATATTGTGTATGAAAACTAGATGACAAACTACACTGACTAGACCTTAATCAAGTCTAATTCACTTAGAAAAGTAACTACAGGTACATGTGAATTCAGAGCTGTTTTGAAACTCTGCTGTATACTGTTAAAAGTTCTGCATGTGCAGCAAAGGCTATAGATATTGTGGTACCATGCAGTGAAGTGCCTAATGATCAATTATAATCCATGATCAGTCGTTTGGTACACCAATTATGATGATTGATTATAAGTATGAAAATTTAAATTATGAACTAATTCAGTTTCTCAAAAAAATTGTCTGAACGAGCTTGGAATATAGTACTTGTAGCGCGCTCAACTTTCATGCCAAGTGCCCATATTCTTAGAATAATGGTTGCAGTGTAGGTATGATAGGTGTTGATGGCATACTTGAGAAAGATATGTTGTTGTTTTCAATTAACATGAACATAATCATCGTTTGTTTACCATATGGTTACACCAACCAATTTTAACCCTTGTCCTGCTGAATTGTTTCTATTGTATTTTTCCTTCATTTGAAGCTGGAATTACTAACACAATTTCCAGCTTCAAATGACAAAAAATATTTTCATTTTTTTGAAAACATACATCTTTTAAATCGAATTATTTGACTACAGTAGCTGAGCATCTACCACAAACTATATTATCCATTTCAGTGGCTTATTGTTTGGTTTAAAATCTGCTTGAAACCGTATATACGGGTCTAGCAGGACAAGTTTCAACCGTTTAACCGCCAAATTATTCAAACAGAATTTTCACCCACTTGAAGTTGTGTCTAGCTGACGCGATCCACAACTCAAGTGAATGAAAATTATTCAGATTTCACAAAATGGAGGTTAACTATTTTTAAATTCCTGCTGATTTATGTCACTTTATATCTTAAACTTGCCTAAAAGCTGATGCAATATGCTAATAAAAAATGTAAAAAACGAAGATAATCGGTACCGGCGGTGTAAGGGTTAACCAATCATTGATTATGAAATTCCAAACAATCCCCATCACTAGTACCAAGCATTTGTGGTGTTCATATAGAACAGTACACCACCAAAATATTATGCCGTTCCATACCCAAAAATGATGTTCTGTACAAAAAACACCTAGCTCTCAGAAACGAGATGAGCCAACCACAAACCAATAACAAGAGACTCAGGGGCATTGACGCTCGGGCAACAACATTAAAGGTACACATGTTTTGCTAAGATTTGATTAATTTTCAAATACTATACTTTTGAGCAGCTTTTTCATTGATATTAGCTCCACTTTTGGTTCTGCTTTGCTGATTGATGGTTTATTCAATATTTTTTTTGTGTATATTTTTTGGTTGTAAAAATATTTAAATTGCAGTGTGGTGTGTAATGTTACATAGGTTATTGCTGATTTGACACCCTTCTCTCACCTAAGGTCTCCCTGCCAATCAACGTCTAGCAGTCTGGCATACAGAGGCATGTTGCTGGGCCAAAATTTGAAGGGGCATGTAGGCCCACAGTAGCTATTTTTAAGGGGCCCTTTGGCAGTTCAGCGTTTTCTAGGTATTTTCCAAAAAAGAAAAGCTTAATTCTGATGCAATTTGATAGTCGTATAATACATTGTCATAGATGTAGAATAGGCCCTATAGTAGAATTTGTGAGGGCTCAGTTAATAGTGAACTTCACGCCTATTGTCAACAAATAACACATTGATGATCACTGCTCTGGCGTAAGTTAGCTGTGTGTCAGCGCTTGCAAATAGGCCTATACAACACAGAAAACAGTTTGACTGATGTTGTAATATGGCATATCGACAATCAGACAAAAACATGGAAAACATTAGCAAAATAGATCATTCGATGTTTTTAATATACTGCAGAATTTTTTTTTCAAAATGCTAAACTGTATATTTGACTAGCGATGTATTGTCTGCCACGTGACAGTCAGCACTAACCCGATGTTGGATCAATGTTCGACCATTGTCGGCGATTCTGACATGGTTGCAACGTTAATAAAAAAATATAACGATTTCTTTCTTGCCGTAATGTGGCTTTTATTCCATGTTCATCACATTTTCCAGCTGATGTCTGTGTCCACTACAAGTCAGCACGACACTAACCCAATGACGGCTCAACCTGCTCCACCGTCGCTGCAGACCAGCTTCTATACAACACTGGGCAGTGCTTCCCGCTGCGGCAGGAGTCCACATAGCAGGCCTATTCTCGCTCACACCCGTTTAAGTGTTGGCCAGAGTCGTATACAATGGCCCGACATCGGAACAGTGCATGACACACCGACACATTGCCGGGTCAATGGTAGGCTGACGTAGCATAGTGGACAAGCACGATGCTTTGATCCAAAGCTGGGTTAATGTTGGGCCACCGTCTTTGACGCTGGCCCACATTCATCCCTGGTATGGCGCCAGCACTGGGTAATCACCGCGTATATTATGCAAGTATGGCAGCTGGGACACCTGTCCTGCATATAGTTGCCTAAAGTTGGACGAGTAATTTATACCCAATGTCGGTTTAAACAATGGCCCACATTAATCTAACGTTCATGTGTGATTGTAACCATAATATTCAACAAGACTACATAAGTCCAGGAGCTCCCGCTCCGAATTAGAATTTGATTTAAGCAATTTTGTATAGGGTTATTAATGTAGTCCTAGTCTAGGTCAACAAGACGCAAGACAACTAGGTCTAAGAAGCCCAGTCTAAGAGTAAGATAAGAACTAGACAGTCTGTCAGAGATTGCAAACCTCCATTGAAATTAATGATCCTAATCAGTATCCAAGTAATGGTCTACCTATCTGGCACGGTTTACCCGATATCAGGCCAATCTATAGTTAACTAATGGCTGATTTACGGTCATTTTGAATTCGATATAAATTAGTTAAAAACTTAGGGTGCATCCTCCCCCGAAACCTCAAATTTTGTTTTATAGTAATGGACTAACATCAAACACAGTTTGCAAAATATTGGGTATGTGAAAGTAAATAATGGCCGATAGGGGGCCATTTTGAATTTGAACGAGTCAGAATTTTTCAAGATGCATCCTCAGCTGAAATCTCACATTTCATTCTATAGTAATCGTCTAGCTATCTAGCACGGTTTACCAAATATCGGCCATGTGAAAGTGAATAATGGCCTAAAGGCGGCCATTTTGAATTTGATCAAGTCAAAATTTTCCAAGATGCATCCTCAGCTGAAATCTCACATTTCATTCTATAGTGATGGTCTAGCCATCTAGCACGGTTTACCAAATATCGCCCATGTGAAAGTGAATAATGGCCGATAGGAGGCCATTTTGAATTTGATCAAGTCAAAATTTTTCAAGATGCATCCTCTCCTGAAATCTCACATTTTGTTTTATAGTAATAGTCTAGCCATCTAGTACGGTTACTAAAAAACGGCTATGTGAAAGTGAATAATGGCCGATAGGCGGCCATTTTGAATTTGATCGAGTCAATTTTTTTCAAGATGCATCCTCTCTTGTAATCTCACATTTTGTTTTATAGTAATGGTCCAGCTATCTAACACGGTTTACCAAATATCAGCAATGTGCAAGTAAATAGTGGCCGATAGGCGGCCATTTTGAATTCGATTGAGTCGAAAGTTTTTAAAAGGCATCCTCTCTCGAAACGTCACATTTTGTTTTATAGTAATGGTCTAGCTATCTAGCACGGTTTACCTGATATCAGGCCTATCGAGGTAAATAATGCTGATTGTCGGCCATTTTGAATTCGTAAGTTTAAAATTTTCAGGGTGCATCCTCCTCCGAAAACTCACACTTTGTTTTATAGTAATCAGGTAATGGTCTAGCCATCTAGCACGGTTTACCAAATATCAGCCATGTGAAAATGAATAATGGCCGAAAAGGCGGCCATTTTAAATTTGATCAAGTCAATTTTTTTCAAGATGCATCCTCATCTGAAATCTCAAATTTCGTTTTACAGTGATGGTCTAGCCATCTAGCACGGTTGACCAAATAACGGCCATGTGAAAGTGAATAATGGCCGATAAACGGCCATTTTGAATTTTATCGAGTCAAATTTTTCCAAGATGCATCCTCTCCTGAAATCACACATTTTGTTTTATAGTAATGGTCTAGCCATCTAGCACGGTTTACCAAATAACGGCCATGGGAAAGTGAATAATGGCTGATTGGCGGCCATTTTGAACCTTGACAAAATGATTTTTTTCAAAATACATCATCTCCTGAAGCCTTACAATTTGTTTCATAGTAATGGTGTAGATATCTTGAGCGGTTTTCATGATATTCCACAATATCAGGCCTGTCGAGGTGAATAATGGCTGATAGGCGGCCATTTTGAATTTTTATCAACTTCAATTTTTTCAGGATGCATCCTCTCCTGAAACCTTACAATTTATTTGATATTTATGGTGTAGCTATCTTGAGCGGTTTTCATGATATTCCGCAATATCAGGCCTGTCGAGGTGAATAATGGCCGATAGGCGGCCATTTTTAATTTTATCGACTTGAAATTTTTCAAGATGCATCCTCTCCTGAAACCTCACAATTTGTTTTATAGTAATGGTGTAGCTATCTTGAGCGGTTTTCATGATATTCCGCAAAATCTTTCAGTCGGATTTACCGATGTTATAAATTAGGTCAAAGTGCTGGGTCAACTTCAAGGTCAAGGTCCAAAAACCTGAAAAGGCACAATTAGGGACCTTAGAGAACATGTATGTGCAATATGACTGTCATCGGCCCAGTACTTTTCGAGATCTGCTCCGGAAACGAAGTGCGCGTCAAAACGTCTAAATAGGTCAAAGTTCTGAACCAGAAGTAGGTCAAAGTTCAAATACCCCAAAAGGCACAACTAGACCCCCTAGGGGTGTTGTGTGTAAAATTTGAAGACAATCGGACAAGTACTTTCAGAGATATGCTCCGGAAACGAATTGTTTACGGACGGCCCAACGGCCCAACGCCGTCACATCATCATTTTCTCCTCTGCAACCTTGCGTATTGAATTCAGATTTAAAATATTTTAACACGTCCATTAGCCACCTGGAAGTAACCCACATACCAAAAATTGCTATCCTAGCTTATTTTCTCACAAAGTTATAGGCAAAAGAAGAGGCCAAAAAAAAACGGAGGTAGAATCCATAGCTCCCTTCGCTCACCTACGGTGACGGCGGGAGCTAATAACACCCCTCACTCCCGCATAGGCACATAGAGACCGAAATATATTTCTTTGCAATTAACAAATTGCTAACGTATACGTCTGTACTACACGTGCAACTATAAAACAAGAAAAAACGTTAGTATTCTCTCTTATATTCATACATTTTTTCCTTATCAGCTCTAATTGCACATGTTTATTATCATATATGTAACAGGCCTTCAGATTTGAAAATCGGTGGCGAGTGAAAAAAAGCTCACCTAAAAGTGGTGAGGTGAGTGATCACTCACCACAATTACCACAATGCCAAACGGGTTAATGAAATTTAAAAAAGGGATTTGTAGTTTCAATAAACTAACAACATCTAAGGCCAGAACATTATCATTATGTGTGTTGCCGATTTGTTGTCATTTATTTTATTTTGTGTCACTTTAACCAATCCAGGGCACGAAATGAAGATTGTTGGCCTGGTTGTCCACCGGACCACCAGGTCAACTTTTCAGGTTGGCCGCAAGATTTTGGGACATAAATTTTAGGACATAAAAAAATGAAAAAAAGCCAATACAACCTCCTAAAGCTATTATTTTGACATACCGTATTTTCTCAATTTAAAATATTAGCACACTGCATAGACTAGAAATAGTCTAGCACTTTGTAGATCTTAGCCCATTTAGGTACAGATATGACGTTAATTCTAGTGTTGGTCGGCATTAGACTACAGGGGTTTGCTCTCTGGAACTTACTGTCAAAGCAACATTCATACAAACTGAGCTAAATACCTGGTTATGCACATCCTGTCATTAGCAGGTGTATTTCCCACTACACCTGCTAATACAGTGGGAACTACAACTAACGATGACAGGATGGGTTATGCACAGACTAATGTTTCGCCCTGGCCTGATATACCAATTGGAGGGCTGTTGGCTTATAATTTCAAAGTCAAAATTTGTGCTGCAAAACGATACAATCAAATAAACATGAGACTTTACCCGATGGTGGATTAATGTGGGCCGTTTGCGAATCTTGCTCAACATTAAATCAGCATGGGGCACTGTCAGCGCCTTGTGTTTTTTGTTGAGAATGGGCCTACCTCGTTCTAAAAATAACCATTCACACACATGTAGCTTACACCACAAGCTGTCAGATGTAAACGATAGCACGTGCGCATGCGTGCAATGCACATCCGCCGCACATGCGCATCAGTGTAATACTGGGACTTCCAAACAAACACAGAATCGAATGGCTGTTTTCGTCATTGACGCTTTTGCGTTGTTTTGCTATGACACAGACAATCGTCTATTAATAAGTCCTATATTCATCTATCATTGAGATTTGTTTTTTAAGATAAAAAAAGATTAAAAAAAGTTGTTTGACCAAGTTGACACAAAAGTATCGACCGACTACAATGAAAAAAACAACTCAAATGGGCCTATAACATGCATTTGGGAGGTTGGAATGCCTGGTCGGGCAGCCAGCTTCCAGGGCTATCTATCAAACAGACATGGAGTCGGATCGCTGGCGCTTGATAAAGTTAAAGATAAATCTATTAAACATCGCCTATGTCGGGAGCAAAGCTATAAAATAAGTTTAGGTCACATATGTTTTGATAGGATCGGTTGGAATTAAGCAATATTTTGCTTTAGGAAATCAATAAAATAAGTTTGAATCGCATATGTTTTGATGAGGTCATTCAAAAATCGGGAACAAACAATTTTTTTTTAGGCCTGACGACGTGAGGTGCACTGTATTTCACTCGCCTGACCTCACTTTGCGTGAGTTATGGTGCGCGTGCGCGATCGCGCACGCTAAATCTGAAGGCCTGATGTAACTGTTTCATAATACACAGTCATTTACGTTTTCTGATTTATGGCTATTGGGAACAGGGAAAATTGAGATGTGTCTATGCGGTGACAATCACTGCCATGTCTATACTTATAGAAAACCAATGAGCAAGCTGACTCTATCCCATTCAGCTGTGATTGGGAACAGGGCGAAATATCCATATGGAATAGAAAACAATTATTTAACGAATTCCTCAATGAGCTCTATAATTATATTCAGGGGCAGATCCAAGATCATAAAAAATGGGGGTTGGTAGCCTGCCCTCAAATGTTTTGGGCATATTGCACACTTTGGGAGACATTTTTTTAAATGTAGCATTTTCAAGGGCAAAATATTTTCACCATATATTCTTGTTCAACTAGACTACATCCAGGAGCTCCTGCTCCGAATTAGAAATTGATTTAAGCAATTTTGTGTAGGGTTATTAATGTAGTCCTAGGCTAGGTCAAAAATCAAGACGCGAGACAACTAGGTCTAAGAGGCTAAGTCAAAGAGTAAGATAAGAACTAGACAGTAGAGAATTTGTTATTCATGGTTCCAAGATTCATATAGAAAGTGGTTCAATTTTACTCACTTTGGAACTGAGGGTGAACCGATTGCGACTTTTCGATCTGCCTCCAGCAGATCTTGATCACGCAATGATCAGGGTGGGTGATTCGGCTCAGGTGGTGGTGGTCGCGGAATGATCTAGCCAAATCACCCACCCTGATCATTGCGTGATCAAGATCTGCTGGAGGCAGATCAAAACGTTGCAATCGGTTCACCCTCAGTTCTAAAGTGAGTAAAATTTAACCACTTTCTATATGAATCTTGGAACCATGAACAACATATTCTCTACTATTCTCCTAAAGCATGGACGAGATATCTTACGAGAGCTCAGAAACGCGGAAAAGACAGAGAAAGAACGCCCGTTGGGAAAACAACAGAATTTTCAACATTCGTTGTATTCGGTATAAATACACACCGATTAGTGCCATCCTGAAAACCAACATCACGGGTAAACGAGCAGAACAGATCATCATGAAGGCTGAAAAACAACTACTTAGTGTACGGGTTCGCCACTGCAATTTCACTATCAACAAGACTACATAAGTCCAGGAGCTACCGCTCCGAATTAGAATTTGATTTAAGCAGTTTTGTGTAGGGTTATTAATGTAGTCCTAGGCTAGGTCAAAAATCAAGACGCAAGACAACCTCCATCAGTATCCCAGTAATGGTCCACCTATCTGGTACGGTTTACCCGATATCAGGCCAATCGAGGTAACTAATAGCTGATTTACAGTCATTTTGAATTCGATATAAATTAGTTAAAAACTTAGGGTGCATCCTCCCCCGAAACCTCAAATTTTGTTTTATAGTAATGGACTAACATCTAACACAGTTTGCAAAATATTGGGCATGTGAAAGTAAATAATGGCCGATAGGGGGGCCATTTTGAATTTGATCGAGTCAGAATTTTTCAAGATGCATCCTCAGCTGAAATCTCACATTTCATTCTATAGTAATCGTCTAGCTATCTAGCGCGGTTTACCAAATATCGGCCATGTGAAAGTGAATAATGGCCTAAAGGCGGCCATTTTGAATTTGATCAAGTCGAAATTTTCCAAGATGCATCCTCAGCTGAAATCTCACATTTCATTCTATAGTAATGGTCTAGCCATCTGGCACGGTTTACCAAAAACCGGCTATGTGAAAATGAATAATGGCCGATGGCGGCCATTTTGAATTTGATCGAGTCAATTTTTTTCAAGATGCATCCTCTCTTGTAATCTCAAATTTTGTTTTATAGTAATGGTCCAGCTATCTAACACGGTTTACCAAATATCAGCAATGTGAAAGTAAATAGTGGCAGATTACAATTTATTTGATATTAATGGTGTAGCTATTTGAGCGGTTTTCATGATATTCCGCAATATCAGGCCTGTCAAGGTGAATAATCGCCGATAGGCGGCCATTTTTAATTTTATCGACTTGAAATTTTTCAAGATGCATCCTCTCCTGAAACCTCACAATTTGTTTTATAGTAATGGTGTAGCTATCTTGAGCGGTTTTCATTATATTCCGCAAAATCTTTCAGTCCGATTTACTGATGTTATAAATTAGGTCAAAGTGCTGGGTGAACTTCAAGGTCAAGGTCCAAAAACCTGAAAAGGCACAACTAGGGACCTTAGAGAACATGTATGTGCAATATGACTGTCATCGGCCCAGTACTTTTCGAGATCTGCTCCGGAAACGAAGTGCGCGTCAAAACGTAAATAGGTCATAGTTCTGAACCAGAAGTAGGTCAAAGTTCAAATACCCCAAAAGGCACAACTAGACCCCCTAGGGGTGTTGTGTGTAAAATTTGAAGACAATCGGACAAGTACTTTCAGAGATATGCTCTGGAAAGGAATTGTTTACGGACGGCCCAACGCCGTAACATCATCATTTTCTCTTCTGCGACCGTGCGTATTGAATTCAGATTAAAAATATTTTAACCTGTCCATTATCCACCTGGAAGTAACCCACATACCAAAAATTGTTATCCTAGCTTACTTTCTTACAAAGTTATAGGCAAAAGAAGAGGCGAAAAAAAAACGGTAGAATCCATAGCTCACTCCGTCTCACCTACGGTGACGGCGGGAGCTAAAAAGCTTGGGGAAGCCTTGGATACACATAAACAAAAACTGGCATCCATCTTGGATATGAAAGACCTAGCGAAAGTCACCCGGCTGCTCGCTTCTGCTCACCAACACACAACAGAAGTGACTAAGTGTAAACAACGTGGGGAAATTCGATCGTCTGTGCGATAAATACAACAAAGTCAACAAAGACGAAGTGTCAGGCAACAACATCAATACCGACAGGTGGGTGATTAACCTAAGTGACAGAACCATCGACAACAACAAACGCTCAGTGCTCAGGAAGGGGTTGAACTACGCTCTCACCCCCACTAAACTGCCCATCGCTGACATAATCGCCGGCACTGAGGCCGTAACTAAACACCTGCCCGACACCGAAGCAGCTGAGCTCAGGAGCGATGTAGTACGGACAGTTAAACGGGCAAGACTCCCTAAACCTAATATCACCAAGGCTTAAAGGGCAGCGCTTCGCAACTTACAGAAGGATGACACCATCATTGTCCTTCCAGCGGACAAGGGCAGGGCTACTGTGCTCATGAACACAGATGATTATAAGACTAAGATCACCGCTCTAGTGTCAGACACCAACACCTACAGTAAGTTGAAGAAGGATCCCACTACGAGATTTAAGACCAAACTCGTCAACATCTTCAAACAGTGGAAAAAAGACAAATCCATATCTGAAAGGCTATACTGGCGCCTATATCCAAACGCAGAAGAGGCCCCTAAGCTATATGGCATGCCCAAGATACACAAACCGAATGCTCCCCTGAGACCGATTGTGTCATGCTGTGGTAGTATCACTTACAACGCAGCACGCTACCTAGCCACAGTACTATCACCACTCGTAGGCAACACCATTCACAGTGTGAAAAACAGCAAAGAGCTAGTGGATAAATTGAAAGGCCTAGTGGTGCCACCGGGACAGAAGTTAGTGTCGTATGACGTCAAAGCGCTTTTTACTAGCGTCCCAGTGGACCAAGCCCTCAATGTTATAGAGCGTAAACTTAGACAAGACCTCACACTGCCTGATCGCTCAGAGCTCAACGTCGACCAGTTAATACAGTTACTGGAATACTGTTTAACGACCACCTATTTTGAGTACGGGGGCGAATTTTACCAGCAAGTCCATGGAGCAGCGATGGGTTCTCCTGTCTCTCCCATTGTGACTAATCTGTACATGGAACATTTTGAGTCCATTGCCCTATCTACTGCTCCCAGACCACCATCACTGTGGTTCCGCTATGTAGATGACACATTTGTTCTCACGCATGAAGATGACGTGGACTCGTTGACATCACACATCAATAACATCAACGACCACATCCAGTTCACCACCGAACCAGAGACTCAAGGCAAACTACCATTCCTAGACCTATGTGTTACTGTTCTGGATGATACTTCCACCAAGATCATCATATATAGGAAGTCCACGCACACCGACCAATACCTGAACTTCAATTCCCACCATCCTTTGATTCACAAGAGGTCGGTGGTGATTACTCTCACTACTCGAGCCCAGCTATATGTCACCACTGCTGAGGACCGCAAAGCCGAAATATCACATGTACGCAATGCCCTCCGAGCCAACAACTACAAGGACTGGGCCCTGGACGTTCCACCTGCCAGAAGCAAGAAACAGGTCACTACCACAGACAAGATGACTACTAGATCCACTCGAGCGATGTTAGAACTCCCGTATATACAGGGCTCATCTGAGCAGCTGTCACGGACCTACCAGTCTCATGGAGTATACCTGTTCCATAAGCCTAGCAACACCATCCGTTCAATGCTCGTACACCCCAAGGACAAAACCCCTAAGGAGAAATTGTGCGGCACCATCTACCACATCTCGTGTGACGACGACATCCTCCACACCTACATTGGGGAGACGAAGAGACCCCTCAGCGTTCGATTCAAGGAACATTGTAAGCTGGACAAACCGACTGGTTTCATTCTATAGTAATGGTCTAGCCATCTGGCACGGTTTACCAAAAACCGGCTATGTGAAAATGAATAATGGCTGATAGGCGGCCATTTTGAATTTGATCGAGTCAATTTTTTTCAAGATGCATCCTCTCCTGAAATCTCACATTTTGATTTCTAGTAATGGTCCAGCTATCTAACACGGTTTACCAAATATCAGCAATGTGAAAGTAAATAGTGGCCGATAGGCGGCCATTTTGAATTTGATTGAGTCGAAAGTTTTTAAAAGGCATCCTCTCCTGAAACGTCACATTTTGTTTTATAGTAATGGTCTAGCTATCTAGCACGGTTTACCAAATATTGGCCATGTGAAAATGAATAAGGGCCGAAAAGGCTGCCATTTTGAATATGATCAAGTCAAAATTTTTTCAAGATGCATCCTCATCTGAAATCTCACATTTGGTTTTATAGTAATGGTCCAGCCATCTAGCACGGTTTACCAAATAACGGCCATGTGAAAGTGAATAATGGCCGATAGGCGGCCATTTTTTTAACTTGATCAGGTTGAAAATTTTCAAAATGCATCCTCTCCTGAAAATAAAATTTGTTTTATAGTAATGGTGTAGCTATCTTGAGTGGTTTTCATGATATTCCGCAATATCAGGCCTGTCGAGGTGAATAATGGCCGATAGGGGGCCATTTTGAATTTTATCGACTTGAAATTTTTCAAGATGCATCTTCTCCTGAAACCTTACAATTTGTTTAATAGTAATGGTGTAGCTAACTTGAGCGGTTTTCATGATATTCCGCAATATCATACCTGTCGAGGTGAATAATGGCAGATAAGGCGGCCATTTTAAATTTTTTCGACTTGAAATTTTCCAAGATGCATCCTCACCTGAAACCTTACAATTTGTTTAATAGTAATGGTGTAGCTATCTTGAGCGGTTTTCATGATATTACGCAATATCAGGCCTGTCAAGGTGAATAATAGCCGATGGGCGGCCATTTTGAATTTTACCGACTTGAAATTTTTCAAGATGCATCGTCTCCTGACACCTTAAAATTTGTTTAATTGTAATGGTGTAGCTATCTTGAGCGGTTTTCATGATATTCCGCAATATAAGGCCTGTCGAGGTGAATAATGGCCGATAGGCGGCCATTTTGAATTTTATCAACTTGAAATTTTTCAAGATGCATCCTCTCCTGAAATCTTACAATTTGTTTAATAGTAATGGTGTAGATATCTTGAGCGGTTTTCATGATATTCCGCAATATCAGGCCTGTCGAGGTAAATGATGGCCAATAGGCGGCCATTTTGAATTTTATCCACTTTAAATTTTGTCAAGATGCATCCTCTCCTGAAACCTCACAATTTGTTTTATAGTAATGGTGTAGCTATCTTGAGCGGTTTTCATAATATTCCGCAAAATCTTTCAGTCGGATTTACCGATGTTAAAAATTAGGTCAAAGTGCTGGGTCAACTTCAAGGTCAAGGTTCAGAAACCTGAAAAGGCACAACTAGGGACTTTAGAGAACATGTATGTGCAATATGACTGTTATCAGCACAGTACTTTTCGAGATCTGCTCAGGAAACGAAGTGTGCGTCAAAATGTCTAAATAGGTCATAGTTCTAAACCAAAAATAGGTCAAACTTCATATACCCCAAAAGGCACAACTAGACCCCCTAGAGGTGTTGTGTGTAAAATTTGAAGACAATCAGACAAGTGCTTTCAGAGATATGCTCCGGAAACGAATTGTTCACGGACAGGCCAACGCCGTAACATCATTTTCTCCTCTGCAACCATGCGTATTGAATTCAGATTAAAAATATTTTAACCTGTCCATTATCCACCTGGAAGTAACCCACTACCAAAAATTGTTATCCTAGCTAATTTTCTTACAAAGTTATAGGCAAAAGAAGAGGTAAAAACAGAACGTAGGCGGAATCCATAGCTCCCTTCGTCTCACCTACGGTGATGGCGGGAGCTAATTAGTCCAAACATTAACCCAATTGTTCATTTAGAAATATCCACCCTACCAAAAATGTTGTTTTTAAAGAAGTTCTGAATAAAAGTATTGATAGACATTCATGATTTTTTTTCTCAATAATACATAAATTATGCTGAATAGGACCAATTAGGCAAACAATATGAACTGTTTTTCATTTATTTGCTACAATAAATTAATATGCCGGTTATATTCATGTTATTTTTTAACATGCTTCAGTGATTATTGGTGGTCTAATTATAAGAGAGACCTTACCTAGCTTTGCCCGTGCGGAATATATATGTTTTATTGGGCATGCCAGACCCTCCCCTAGAATAAACGCTGATCTTATTTAGGGATTTCCTTATGAACTGGTGACAAACTGAGGGACATACAACAGTGCCTAATATGCAGGTCTTGGATTTCAGTACAAAGGCTTCTGAACATGTAGCCTTTAGAACCTATTTATAATCAGTGAATAACTATCGTTGCATGCACTCAGTCTTTTTATTATTGCATATTTTATAAACCTGCTGCTGTTTGTGGGCAAAGTACGCTGGTAGCAATCCCCATTGAAACAATAATATTGAGACAAGAAGTCCAATTTTTTTTTTTTTGCCATTTATATTTGTTGTGATACAATGTATTGATAAATTAGATGCTACAGTCGTAAACCACATTGTTAATTACCGGTATTACATTGACGTAGATCCATGTAACATTAAAGACTCATACAGCTTTGAAATGCGCAAGTGTGGGACGGTCAAGTGTAGGCCTACATTAGCCTATAGAGTACACTTTGACAGCATTAATATCAGCCACTGAACTGATTACAAGATACTACTCCAACGAGAAATTGGCACAATGCTGTTTTAATGTTAGACCAACGTCTGGACTATTAAATACCAAAACATTGTAAAAATATGGAAACATTGGAACAATACATGATTTTGTTTTACTTTTTAATCTAACGTTACCACATTTAGCCTATTTTTCCAATCAGCATTATGATGTTAAAATGTATTTCATGGACCAGGTATAGCCGGCCACGCGACCATGCTGCAGCTCAAGCCCAACTCTCACGTCCGGTGGTGTATCATCCAACAAACGCAAGACATTGACCCAATGCTGGGTAAACATTTTATCAAAGATCGATTATCGTCAGCAAATCCAATGAGCACGTTAGATGTACACGAATTGCCAAAAATTACTGCCTATACGTGTTAAAGAGAGAGACATACAAGAACTAGAGCCTGACGGCACTGAAGTGGAGCTTGTGCCGGGCTTCAGGGTCAGTGTTTTAAGGAAAGCTAAGATGCAGCTGTTTCACAATAAAGCAACAAATATATTGGTCTAAATGAGGTGTTGAATCCGACAGTAACTATCCTGTATCTCGTGTCTGACTGTAGTCAGCTCAATGTTGTTTTCAATGTTTAGTCGGGGAGGGGGAGGGGGTGGGGGGGTTTTGGTCATGCGTTGCACGTGTAATGTTGTGAATTCCCGGCAAAATGAGCCATAGAGTGCACAGCGTCAGCCTTGATCTGTCACATCTTTTTTTTACACCTCAAGTCGACACCTGTATTGATAGACTGCACAATGATTTCAGTGCACATAATAAACTCCTGATAAATACGCCCCCCAACTGTGTCTCTGTGTTTATTAGTAGGCCTATAGGGATAATTGGGTAGGCCTACCCTAATGGCTACTGTGTGTGAACCTGGGTTGGGACAGAGTGTGGGACTGTGGTGCAGCTCATTTTTCAAATCTATTAAACAGAAACTGTTTATATTAACCTGACAGTTTGGGTGGTATAGGCATATATGTTACTAGGCATACCCCAGTCAATGACAGGTAGGGGAAGGTACAAAAAACGTGTCTAGCAAACAATTTAGTAGCCTAGGCACATTGCATGCTAGTAGGCCTACTGCTATTTGCTCAGATGTTATGGCAGTGTGTAGTGTTCAGAATTGAAATAGGCCTAACTGAGTCAGGAGACAGATTAACTACCTCCACTGCCACAGTCGTTGAGCCAATGTTGATTTAATGATAGCCCAGCGTAATAACAGTGTGAGACTGCAGGACAACATTAAATAGACTCACTATAATAAAACTCACAATTCGATAAGCCTCTAGAGATATATTGAGATTGCAAAGTTATCGATAGTTAATAACTTGATATTGAGTTGAAAACAATAATAGCCTAATTTAAATGTCAGTTCTGGGGCTTCGCATATGGCTTTGAGATTCATTAAAGTTCAAGTCAGGAGGGGTGCTAAAACTGGTGTTTTTTTGGCTTGACATGTTGATATTTATGAACATAAAGCTATGTAATTGTCAAAAGTTAAAAAAAAATAATAATCTCGCTATTTAACAAAAAATAAAAAAGTGTGGCCATGGGCCCTAGTTATCCTGAGAGTGTGACGTCACTCCAGGCGCAGATTTTCACTTCCTGTAAAGCTAGCCTATTTGTTTACATTGGACTTTTGGGAAGACATGACCTATTGCTGCATTTATTATGCTTTATTTGACTGATTACAGACATATCGACATTTAAAAACATTCTTGATTTTACATGTTACACTGTTGTAGGCTACGCAGTCATGGTTTATTGCGTTGCCGTGGACTGTAAGAGTAAAACCACCTACACTGGAAGGCCTGGTTCTTTAGCTCGTCCAAGGCAACACATAAAACCATGACTGCGTAGCCTACAGCTGTAACATGTAAAATCAAAATCAAAATCCAAAACATGTTCTGAAATGTAGATATGTCTGTAATCAGAAAAAATTATCCAAAATAAATGGGACAATAGGTCATGTCCTTCAAACCATGCCCAAAAGTCCAATGTAAACAAATAGGCTGGCTTTACCAGAAGTGAAAGTCTGCGCCAGGAGTGACGTCACACTCTCGGGATAACTAGGGCCCATGGCCACACCTTAACACTTTTTTTTTTGTTAAATATGGAGATTAATATTTTTTTTTTACTTCAGACAATTACATAGCTTTATGTTCATAAATATCAACTTGTCAAGCCAAAAAACCGCAAGTTTTAGCACCCTCCCGACTTGAACTTTAAGCATAGCAGGATTAGGCTATGAATTGCCTGAGGGGTGTTTTTAAAGTTTTAAGAACGTATACAGACTGTAGGCACCAGTAAGGCCTAGGCCTAAATTTTTACTACAAATGAATTGTTTTTTTTGCTGGTTTAATGTTAGAGCATCGTCTATGAAGCTCGTCCAACATTAATGCCACATCTGGTGAATGTTTGTTTTGTTGGGCAGTGAGTGGCCGATAGGCATATTATATAGGCCCTACATGTATGTGTATTGGCAGGCAAGCAGAGACAAGACGTTGAATCAAAGTTGGCTTAACATTGGTCCAACGTCTTGGATGGTGGACAAACGTTGAACTAACATTGATTTAAGTCTCCTTGTGTCAGTGTTGTGGTGTATGCCTCTGGGACAGACTGACCACCAGGCAAACACGCATACCGCTTGACAATCAAATGCAGACGTATTAGACCTACTATTAATGACAGGTGCACTACCCAGCAAACACGAGACGCTGACCCAATGTTGTTTTAATGCCGGGCCGACGTCGGAGACGGCGGGCCAACATTCAAACAACATTGGATCATAGTGGGTCACGTGTCGTATACAGTACTGGCAGGTTGGTATTGCTGTGCTAGCAAGGCAGGTCAAAGCACTGAGGGTCAAAGTGTATGTCAACTAACAGAGCTCATGCACTGTGTACATGGCTGACATTGTATTTGAAATAGGAATTGATGCGTCATTTATATTAGCTGAGCCAAAATCTCAAAATTTGGCTTCGTCGGGGAGGGGGGGTGGTGGTCATGCGTTGCACGTGTAATGTTGTGAATTCCCGGCGAAACGAGCCATAGAGTGCACAGGGTCAGCCTTGATCTGTCACATCTATTTATTACACCTCAAGTCGACACCTGTATTGATAGACTGCACAATGATTTCAGTGCACATAATAAACTTTTTTTTGTTTGCAACGAAAAAAGTTATTCTTAACACACACATGGAGTTATATATATATGTTCCCAATTCCACAAATTTAAAGTTATTGCCGTTAAATTAATCATACAGAAAACCACTCAGACCCAACATCAGTGAAAAAGTAGAGCAAACGCTGTACTAAAAACCAACAAAGAAATACTTTTAGAACTCGTAAAGAGAAGGAATTAGGTCACGAGAAGTTTGGAAATAAACAGGGAATGAATAGTAGAAGAACAGGCCCTGACCTTCGTATAATGACAAATTTGAGAATGTCATTATCTGCTACTCGAAAAGGGCTTACACAAGTAAATAATGTGGATAAACTCGCAGCAGTGCTCGATTTTAAGGAGAGCCCGGGTGCCCAAGGCTCCCAAATTTACTGCAGGGCTCTGTATTAGCTGCATGACTGTGCCCTTGTGGCTCGCTAGATTTTGCCAAAATGCATCTATTTAACACAGGTCAATTTATTTTGGGCACTCCAATGAAATGATGGGCTCTGTAGATTTTTTAGGTGGGTGCCCTGCTGGCTCTCACCTCAAATTTCCAAAATCGAGCACTGCTCAGTAACTTCAAAGCAAATTATACTTAGAACTTGTTTTAATTATAGGCCTATACAATAAATAGGTTGATTCTATAAAAAGTAATCAGGTAATTACTATATTACATGTTCTTATAAGATTCAAATACTTTGCCATTGTGCCTTCCTACTGTTAGTAGATATATGTTGACTAGTACACATGTACATGTGCCTGATAAATCAAAGAGTTACTAGCCTTGTCCTTGAAAAGTTTCCAGCAGCTTCTCGTTGACAGTCTTCCCTTGTTGTGCCAAAGCAATGAGAGCCATGGCTTTATAGAGTCCATTACGGGTTAGGGTACCTTGCTTAGTATCCACAGCATCCCAAATCTACATAGAGAATATAGACATCTAGCTTTTTGACACTGGTCACTGGCATAGTAAAGTCACATGACAACAGCAAGTACAAAATAACCTCCCACTAGTTAATCCCTTGCACGTTAAGTCAAGTGCATTGAGCCAGCGTTGGGGAATCGTTATGAGAGTGACATCTACAATACAGCACTTGTAAACAAATTTGGCGTTCATGCAATTAGCGTGACGGACCGTGACAGAACAACGGGATAGGCCAAGAGTATTAGGTTTCATACCTGAACAAATTAATATCAAGGTGAAAATTTCAGGAAATGTTCAGAAAACGATCCCCTACAACATACTAATAGTCCCCACGAATCCACCCTGGGACTTTTGATAAATTCAAGATGGCATCAAAGATGGCCGCCGATTTCACATTTTGACATATCTTGGGTTTAAATCATCATAGAAATGTCATTAATAAGTTTGAATATATGTTTTGGGGGACGAGGAATTCGATTTCAACAATATTTCAACACTAAAATATTTTTTTAAGGATTTTTTTACATATAGGGCCTACATATGAACTTATATTTTAGATACTACAACGTAAAAATACTTAATGTAAAAACCCCAGAGTTGACATATTGCTATTTTTTCATAGCCAGTATGGTTGGTATATATGAGACAAAAAATTGAGATACTTCTTCCAATGGAATGGTATGTTTTAGGGTCTCAAATATGTGTATACGGCCTCGCGGGTGCAAAAATCACCAGAACTGAATGTTGAAAATAACCAGGAAGGATTTGCATAAAATGTAAGATTTTTTTAGCAAATATACTACATTTCATAAGCTTTCAAATGCAGTTGGTTTGAAGACTTTTATTAACTGCCCACATGAGGTTTTTTATCATTGAAAATTTGTTATAAAACATTTTTTTCAAACTTTGAGGATCCCTCCCATCATAGTCAATCACTTTAAAGTTTTCATATTGTCACATTCCATAGCCAGTATGATTGGTATGTAGGAGACAAAAAAATTTCCTGTCACTGAAATGGCATGATTAAGGGTCTCAAATGTGTCTGCTCGTTAAGGACATATTAATATTTTCCTTAATTTGACCATCCTTCAACTGCAGAATTCTATGTAGATGTATGTTATATTGTTTGAATCAAATCATCTATGTTGCTGAGAAATAGTACAAAAAATTTCAGACCTCTAACCCCATTATTTGCAGAGATACTCTACTGTGAACATGGCTCCAGAATTGACGTTTACCATATTTTGGGTAAAATCACCCGACACCAGGCATGCCAAAATGACCATATCTCAAAAACTATTTGGACTACAGGACTTAAACTTCACATTTGTTCATCTGAATAGTTGTGGAATTTAACCTATGAAAATTTAAAGAAAATCTGAGACAAAGTGCGTGAGACCTTTGTTGAATTGACATGGACTGACCCATGTATTAAATTGATGTCCCTCTATAACCCCATCAAACTAATTCAAGAATTTTATTACATGGCAAATGGTCTAACTTTTGAAATAATAAATATATTTCTGAGAATTTTTTACTGCTGGTAAGATTTCAATAGAAAATGGCCTATGCAAAATTTCAAGAAAATCTGTTTAAAATTGACAGAGAAATCGCCGAAAATCATGCGATCCTGGTTAATTTGACGGCAAGTATACATGTGATATTGTTGATGTTATTCTTTGTTGAATTTTAGTACCACAGATCGATTGAATAGCCTCAGGCTAATGTTTTATGGTTAACTGTACCATGCCGATCTTATCTGATGAAATTTTACACACACTAATTTCCATTCATGTCGTGACTACCCTGGAAGTTTCGTGGAGTTTTGATAAATATTTTAGAAGCTAGACCATTTGACATGTAGTAAATAAATAAAAATGTTGCCCGTGGCTAGGCCTATATAAACCCATTATGGCATTAGCTTCGTCTCAGAATTTTATCACATGTCAAATGGTCCAACTTCTACAATACTTATCAAAACTTCTCGAAACTTTCAGGGTAGTCATGACATGAATGGAAAATAGTGTGTGTAAAATTTCATGAAAATTGGTTGAGAATTGACTGAGAAATCCGTGAAATTAAATAATCCTGGTTGATGCATTTAAAGTGAATCTGCCTAGATCTAGATCTATTAATTAGATTAGGCCTAGACTAGTCTACTGTACTGTACTGTAGTCTGTAGTCAGTGTAGTCTAGGCCTAGGCTCTGGGCCTAGAGGCTAGACCTACATGACCTATACTCGCCGTCAAATTAACCAGGATCGCATGATTTTCGGCGATTCCTCCGTCATTTCTAAACCGATTTTCTTCAAATTTTGCGCAGGCCATTTTCTATTAAAATCCTAACAGCCCTGAAAATTTCGTGAAATTATATAGCGTATTTCAAAAGTTAGACCATTTGACATGTAATAAATTGAAAATACGACGTTCCTCTTTAACCCCAATAAATTAGTTTTAGAATTTTATTACATGCCAAATGGTCTAACTTTTAAAATATTGATTATTATTTTACGAAATTATTACCCCTGTTGTGATTTTAATAAAAAATGGCCTCTGCAACATTTCAAGGGAATCGGTTCAAAAATGACGAAGAAATCGCCGATAATCATGCGATCCTGGTTGATCATTTTTAATTCGACGGCGACTATAGGCCTAATGATAATCTAAATTGCAACTGCTAGCCTAGCACACAGACTCACAGTGCACACGGGTACCTCACTCAGACTCAGTGCACACCACTCACAAGAGCAACTAACGTTACAATTAGAACTTTTTGTTTTGTGAGTACAACTAGACTACAACAAACCTGTGTTAGAGTAGCTTTGGGCAAACTTGTTTTGACCAGCATTTCCACAAACATATCATGATCCACATGTTCTCTGTTGGGGCAAAGTATTTCATAAACTTCTCTGTACAGTGGGGGAACAGAACCTGAAAGTGAAACATGGCAAGGCAAATTTAGGGTAGAAATAGTAATATAAAAATATGTTTGCAAGTGAAAGTTATGATTTCAGATTGATCACATTGTACATGACATGTTTTATACTCCTTTCATATTTATATTATAGTACTACGGAGCTCCACCCACCAAACGTCAGGTCAGTTTCCGCCATGTTTCCAGTTTGAGAGTCATGTGACAAGCTGACCCCAGCATGCACAGTTCGTATTGGTCATGTGATTTTACATCTTCTAACGTTAAACTTAACGTTTTAGGGAGTTTTCCCTGTAAAATTCTGAAAGTACATTTTAAACGATGACATATTTTATTCAAAACACTCATAATTAGGCCTATAGACTATAGCAATTAAATTTAGGCCAAAATACAAGACCTACCAAAAAAACAACCAAAAGTGTAGGGTCTCTTTATCGATTCGTGGATATTGTGCAGCCAGACCCGACATCAGCCTTGGGGCCAGCATCACTAGAGAGTCTGGGAGCATTCATTTACTCGGGTTCCTTGTTGAAATAATATTTACAGGGCAGAAAAAGCACCAAATGTATGTTCTGTGAGACAAAGCACCAAAATTGGCAGAGTGCTCTATAGCCGGTGTCGTATTCTGAAGGTTCCCCCGTGCCGAGAGTTCCTTTTCCGCCCATCTGCGCATGCGCGACCATGAGCGGAAGGGTTGGTTTAAATAGATGAATAACCATGAATAACCATGAATAACACGAAATAACTGTTAATAGCATTTATAATTGTTTTAAAAGACAAGAATAACATTTTCATTGATGAGTGCGATCGCTATGCCGCTTGAATCATAATAATATAGGCTTTATTAATCGACTAGATGACTTTTAGTCTATGTTATTTCAGCAAAATTGCTCTAATGGCTACCATTGTTTAACGTTACTTCACAAGTATTATAAAATTATGACATCAATTGTTAGATTTCATCAAATGACATCAAATACATATATAAAAAATACTTCTATGTAATTGTCATTCAGTTTAGCACTTTTATTATGACAATAGTAAAAGAATTAACAATAGTAAAATAATTATTTCGTATTGTGATAGGCCCTATCCTAACGGGATATACACATAGTTCACAAGTAGACTATAGGGCCTATAAATTGTTCACAACCATTGTTGAATAAAATGTCAATTGTCGTTTATCGTTTGTTTATGATTTAGGTACTTTGCTTTTGACAGTGGTAGTACGAGCATTTCCTTTCCTTTTTCGTTGTTCAGGTTTTTTGCTACCATTAGGGGGCACAACCACACCCAGGAGTCCATCACTTGATAAGATCGTGTTCTGAGCTACACAACGACTTGACGGAATAGTATGTTTTAGGAATCTGTTAATGTGTATTTTTTTGTTCAGGTGACTTGTTGTCCCACACAAACGGTTGTAGTTCGAATTTTTCGTACCCTTTTGCTAATTGATAATTGCCCATGCCTATCAGTGCGCGTTTCGGATCATCTTGCTGGCTTCTGACAACGTTGTGTAATATTAAAATTAGGTCGAGCATACATCTAGATTCCCACTCAGTAGCCTGTTTTAAAACGTGGTTCATAGATTCGCAGTTGGTATTTGTCCATGGACGGTTAGTCATGGGTAAGTCTGTGAGTATTTTTGTTTCCAAGTTCATGCGTATCATTGGCAGGCCTTCAGATTTGGCGTGAGTGATTGCTCACGCACACCATAACTCACGCAAGTGTGAAGTCAGGTGAGCGAAATACAGCTCACCTTAATCTTGTCAGATTTTTTATTAATTGCAAATTGATAGGTTTTATTCAATTTTCATCAACCAGTTAGCCATTGCATTTAACTATGGTGAGTGATCACTCGCCTCACCACTTTGAGGTGAGCTTTATTTCACCCGCCACCAATTTTCAAATCTGAAGGCCTGCATTGGCACTATAAGCTGATTAAAAATGGCCTGCCCCCTCCCCCCAATCCAGGGTGGGGACTCTTGACGGCGGCAAACAACTCAAGTCATGTCAACACCTGTCATTAGCTCCAATGCAGCTACACGACTATGCCCACCCATCAGTTACATGCTAATTAAATTGTTCAATTAATATAATTTATTGGTCCAGTAGCCTAATTGTTTTTTTCCTAATATAGATACAGAGATAGATAGAAAGATATTTACTGATGACGGGAAGTTTTTTAAATATAGACTGATCCTGCGTCATTAAAATGAACAGTAGGCCTATAAAAAATATATATATGCAGCCGACGCTGGGCCCACATCAACCCAACATTGGGCCAACGCTCTACATGTGTGTAGACCTACAACAAGGCTAGTTTAGATTTGAATATAACAATTTCTTACAATGGACGTTAGATTTTGATCTAACGTTATCTAATTATAAAATTTATAAAAATGTCAACAATATTATTATAAAATGATTCTAGTCAAATACTTTTGAAAACATAGTTCCACATAAGAATTGTCTGGTTCGTTAGACTATTCAGCGGTGAAAGGGTTACAGCTCGGAGCCACCTGGTGACTAGATGTTCAGGTAGGTGCACGTGGGTGACACCAAGTGTGGGAAATATAAACTACGGGCGATGTTGTGTTGAAGCCCCGGATTGCAAAATAATTTTGAAAACGTTACACCCTAATTACAAGTTATTATTACGACCTAAGCCATATACTACTATCATAAATATAAATGTATGTTATATTACCTACATATACCACCATTTTCATATAGTATTGCTAGTTATTTCGCGTTATTCATGGTTATTCATGGTTATTCATGTAATTAAACCTACCGTGAGCGGAACGGCTGGTATCTGTCACTCATATTCTGAGAGTTCCCCCCCAGGCTCATAGTTCCCCACCTGTCATGCTTTGCTGTGCTGAGTGCTGGAGTTCACACCTCCCCCTACGCCTTCAGCTGTGCTGAGTGTTCCCCTCTGGCTAATATATTTCCCCTGCCTCCCTATTGAAGACAATATAGAATGCATAATATATGATACATAACATACATTAAGTTATTTTGTATCCCTATATTGGAAACAAATGTTTGGCTGTCAATAGGACTAGTTTAAAAAAAAAAATTAATGCATTTTATTTCAAAATTCAAGTCATATTGAGGGGGGAACTGAGGGGGGAACACTCAGCCAAGCTAGTATGTCATGGACTAGCTCTTTTTTTAATTCATTTTATTTCAAAATTCATGTCATACCAGTGGGGAACACATATATATACTAGTTTTAAATATTTTTTGAATGCCTTTTATTTTAAAATTCAAGTCATATTGAAGGGGGAACTGAGGGGGGAACACTCAGCCCAGCTAGTATGTCGTATTCTGAAGGTTCCCCCGTGCCCAGCTAGTATGTCATAGACTAGCTGTTTTTTTAATTCATTTTATTTCAAAAGTCATGTCATACTAGGGGGGAACACTCGGCCCAGCTATTTTTTCCTACTTCGTTCTATTTCAAAATTTATGTCTCACCAAGGGGGAACACTCAGCCCAGCTATAATGTCTGATATAGACTTCGCTAACTATCTGTCTCAGCGACGCTAACAGTAACACTGTTATACCCCGCCTACCTTTTTAAATAAGTAACTTTGCGAGTTCTCGTGCTATCTTAATATTATTTATATCGTTGTTTTCAGTATTTAATAAGCTTTCTGGAGATATTTATTTCATGTTTATATCACATAAATTGACAGAGATAATAATTCGTATTGTGCTGTCTTTTCACACCTCGCTTACCCACTAACAAGGGCTATTTAGTTGTGTAATGCACCTTGTAAAGCCAAGGGTGTGCTAGGTGTTAACTGCACCGCATATAATATAAATATTTCGCATTGAAAACCCCATTGAAACATGGTTTTAAATTAATAACAGAAAAAGTTTTCAAAGTACAGTAAAAATAATTATATCACTGGAAAGCATTTTCCGGCCACTATAACCTGATATGCATCCCAACGCTGTGACCCGAGTATTAAAGTTTTTATCCACTTAAAACATTTTTTATATAAGTTATTTTTCACTTGTCACTTAATGACAATAATAGCAAATACTAGATGAGTAAGCGATTCCGATGGTATATCGGGCTTGACAATATCTTGAAAATAGACAAAGCTATAATTATTAAAAGATTTACCAACTTTGGCGATTTATTAAAATCCCTTTTTTATATAAGTTTTTTTCAGATATCAAAATATGACAAAAATGGGCTAGTACTAGGTGCCTAAGCGATTCCAATAATGTATCACACTTTAAAATATCACGAAAACTAACCAAATTGTGTCATATTGAGGGGGGGGGGGAACACTCAGCCCTGGTATGTTATAGACTGTGTTATAGGTATGTTATAATATTCTTTTCACTGTTTGTTGTTGATGGTTTGACAAATGCCCACACAGTTGCTATTTTCATGTTGCATCTTCAAGAACTTGTATTTACTGACGTGTATAAAGGCTACATAACAATCTCAAAGTGGTGCGGTAAGATACAGCACACCATCCTATAGTGATTGACTTGTAATTTTTTGTTGAATTTTGATGCCAAAGATGATGTGAAGCTGGAACACGATATTTTCGATAATCCATTTTGATCAATGTGATTTTGTGTTTTATTTTGATGCCAAAGTTACAATCCAGGATTTCGATATCAACCCTTTAACTGCTCAGCATATCTATATACCACATGGCATATTTTGAAGAAAAAAAACATGAGTTGTCAAAGGGTTAATTCATACCTATCATGTACATACATGCAAGTTATATAGAAACATAGTAAACAAGGAAAGACATACATAGGTATTTCACACTCAACATATAAACAATTATATACCACATGGCATATTTATATAAAAAAACAACAGGAAAACATATATACAAATAGTGTAAGAAGAGTTACATAATGAAAAGGCATACATACAGTTATTTTACAAATATATACCACATGGCATAATTATATCAAAAACAGCAAGAAACATAGATTCACACCAAACATATATACAAATTGTCACCTGTCACGCTTGCCGTTGACAAGAATCACACGCTTCGTACTAAAACAGAAAAAAATAGGTAAATAGTGTTGAACTCACAATGTAAAAATGTAAAAAATAAATGTTATGTTTAGTCAAAAACAAACAACTCACATAGCGTCTGACGTCGTCCTTCATCCCACGCCAGAAGTGAGTGTTGGACACTTTCTCAAGAGTAGCATTTAAACCAGAATGCGCTGACAAATTGGCTGTATGGCAATGCCACATCAAGCGCATCTTCTCCTTCTTCTCAGTGACAACAATCAAGCATTTGTTGTTCTTCAGGCACTCCTTCTTTATCACGTGGATGTTGTAACACAACCTACCACCTACAAGCAAATATTAGCAATTGTATTGTAAAAATGTAGTGTATTGTGAAAAATAATAAAAATAAATAATATTTTTTTTCAAAAAAAATCATGTCATTTTGGGGGAACACTCAGTCCATACAGTGTATTGTGATTTAAATTGACTGGCTAAACAAATAAAAATAATAAAAATAAATAATAATTTTTTTCAATTATTTTTTCATAAAATCATGTCATTTTGGGGGGAACACTCAGTCCATACAGTGTATTGTGATATAAATTGGCTGGCTAAACAAATAAAAATAATAAAAATAAATAATAATTTTTTTCAATTTTTTTTTTCAAAAAATCATGTCATTTTGGGGGAACACTCAGTCCATACAGTGTATTGTGATTTAAATTGACTGGCTAAACAAATAAAACATCATCCCATTTTTGGGGGGAACACTCAGTCCTATAACTATAAGCCTGCTCTTGTCTAGTCCTGGCCTAACGTTAGCCTACTCTACCTGGCAGTGGCTTATAACAAAATAATAACAATTATTCTAGGTCTAGGCCTAACCTTTCATCTCGTACTGTCCTTTCTCCAGCGATTTCCGTATGGACCTCCTCTGATTTTTGCTGTACCAGCCTGGATAGGTACCACTTTCTAGATATTGTGCAATGGCATCCATCCTTTCCAATTCAACTTTACTCTCATCATCGTCAATAGCATTAACGTTAGATAGAACTTGCTCTGTTTGTTGATCCATCTTTATTTTATTGATTTCCGACTTAGTAGATCTATAGACTATATACCAGTTAAGATTCGAATAAAAATAAAGGCGATATAAGCTGGTTAAATGGTCCGTTCTGTTTGAAAACAACGTAAGGAATAAATATAGGAGGGAACGCTGAGCACAGGCTTAGACCGGAAGTAAACATTGCCGTAATCACAAGTAACACGCATGCGCACCGACCCCAGGGGGAATGAATTTTGGGGGGAACCCTGAGCACATCACACCGGATTCACAACCGTGGTGAATGAATTTCGCCGATTTCTCAGTCAATTCTCAACCAATTTTCATGAAATTTTACACACACTATTCTCCATTCATGTCGTGACTACCCTGAAAGTTTTTTTCAGCTAGACCATTTGGGATGTAATAAATGATTAAAAATGTGTGTTTTGGTGAACCCCGGCATTTCGGGCGTCTTTTTAAAGACGGGACCGGGCACTCCCCTGGGAGTTGCTTCATTGAACTTGAACTTGAACTTGCCCTCTATAAAACCACTAGATTCGTCTCAGAATTTCTATTTACAGGTACGTACAGGTGTAGGATCCTGACTTCGTTCAGTTAAGGTGGCAGTTATCCCCGGCTTCTCGGAGGCGGGAGGTTGTGGACGACCGCCTCGTTTCCGTACCTTGGTGACGGGTGCACACAATTGCAAACTGTGCGGCTTTGGTATTTTTCCCGCACTTCAGGCGTTACACTCGGCGACTACGGACGTGCCGTAGTTCGCTCTCGCTAAGTCAGATAGGACGTGCCGTGCACGGAGGTTGTGCTTTGTTGTTGCCAAATGTCAAACGAATAAACATGACAAGTGGAGAATGAGTTTTATGATTTGTTTGGAACCGTCGACTCGACGGGGAAGGAAGTTTGAGTTTAAATGGTGAGATCGGGCAGATTCCCTCGTCGGCCATTGTGACCCCACACTAGAGGCTCCGACGGCGCGAAGGGCTCCCCATCCCACCATACTGGTGACCCCTGACGACTGATCGTCTACGCAACAGTTTTTCACCTAGACGCCAGTTGAAAACCACTGTTTTCAAGGATAGTTTTGATTAATTTTAAGGGATTTTTTGAAAAAAATCAATAGCTTTTTTTCATCAGGTACGTGAGAACTGTAGGTCATTATTTATATGCCAGTTTAAATTAGTCAGAAAGAGTTATCAGAGGAGAAGCACGTTTCTTTACGTCGAAAACGGCGTAAATTTCTAAATTTTGGACGAAATCCCACGTGTTTGGCGCCTTTTCAAGATGGCGACCTTGTCAGTTTCTCTAGAAGAATCCAGAAAATTATTCTCATAGAATTAGTCTATCATTTGTTAAATGTAAGAGTTTGTTTAATGCCTTCATCCTATTAATGCCACTGTAGGCGAGTAGGAAGTGGGTATTTTCGGTAACTCAATTTTTATCGTTGATTACCATAATTGGGTGACTCGATTTTAAAGTCATTTTTCATTTTTTCGTCATTTTTCCGATTTTTTTCAGTAAAATCGACAGAAATTATAAATATCGCTTCGACTCTGGTAACCTTTAATAGGTTTAGGGCCAAAATAAATTGTTTCCCTAAATGAATGTCAATAAACGGTCTTATTTGGTCTGTTTAAAATATTCCCAGGACCGTAGGTCAATATTTTGTACTATTATCATATGTTATTTCAGAGAATGCTGAATATTGTACATGTATTTGGTAGGTGTGCACCATTTTGGACGCTGGTGTCCCTTACTTAGCTGATCGCCCGCCGTGGGCACCCACGTGTTCCGCCATAACCGGCATGCATCTGGACAGTGAACCTGTGTCGCCACATCACATTAGCATAAATTAGGCCGCCATTTTGATTTGGTGGAGATCATTTCTCACGTGTTCAAAATTTTACACGGACTGGCTGTAATAATTTTTTTCAAATTGTTTATAAATTTTCTTTTTCAAAACGATTGAAGGAGAGGAAATATAAATAAGTTGTTTCGAAAACAAAATTGTACCACTAATTGTGTAAGATTTTTGTTCACTTTGAAACGCCCTTCTGTGTTTGTAATCGTTCTAGCCTGTTTAGCGCCTTATTTGGGAACGCAGTAGGTAATGAATATGCTAATGTGAGGCGAGACGGGGATGCTGACCATATACTATGTACACACCGTTCCAAGTATGCCGTCACAGACTGTAAGCCACATGCTGCCTGCCACACAGGCTGGAAGCACCGACAATACATCATGCACAAACCCACCACAGACGACATAAACGCAACCGCTACGAAGACAGTCTGTTTATACGTCAATCAATGAATCGATGCGAGCGATTGATTCGGACGTTTATGAGAATGACTATGTGATAAACGTACCATTATAAAAAAAAAACGTGGAATGTTCATCACAAACATCATTTTTCAGCGAAATGATATACTATATCATTAATCAGCATAGAATACTGTCAGTCACGTTTTAAATATTATTCTAAAATCATAAATGTAACTGTTTTTCTTCGCAGTCACATTTAGTCTATCAGTTTGAGAACGAAATTTTCTCACGATAGTTTATTTCTGAAGTTTAAATTTTTCATTAATACAGAAATATTTGATTTGACAGTTGTGCTATTGCGAAACATTGCAAATATTTGAATGTGTTTTTCGACTTGCGTGAATTTTTTTTTTTTTTCACCCAGGTCGATTTACAAAATACTATTATCCTAGCTTAGCATAGCATGTCATAATTGTATCTGGCATATTATTTTTTTATGTACCATTTCGACCTACGGTTTTCACTATACCATTATGCATGTGTGTGAATAAGTGAAAACGTTTTATGTCAAATATAGACCTTCAGTTTTCACTTCAATCAATATATACCTTTGTTAATTAGTGCACGGCATTTAGGTGAAACCTCAGCGACGAATTTTCAACTAATCTGCAACCCCTGTTTCTCGCAACATGCGACATAGCATGAACATTTTCTACAGTCTACAATTCTAAGATGCAGCATATTACAGACATTTTTCATCTGATTTACACGGCAACGCACAACCTATCCGCGCACGGCGCGTCAAAATAGTTGGCATGTGTTAATACGACATGCCATTTTAAACACATTTGAGATAGACATAGAGCCAATAGGCCAGCTATGTCAAATGTTTCACTAGTTAGATAATTTAAACACACTACTTCATAATGTCGAAGCAGTACGACAGTGAAGGCTTCATGTCAACGCCCCTAGAAGGTTCGGGTGCTAGACCTAAAGATGATTATCGTCAAGACAGTGAGGACAATGAGGTTCGATTCCGAGAGGCAGATGAAGAATATCAACGCCTCAAAGCTGATTTCGCTCGAATTGCCCGAGCTAAATGTATGACTTCTCACTCTAGGAGCGACTCCTCAAGGAGTTCTTCACTGCTCGGTAGACAGTCGCAGAGACGTGCTACGAACTTACCAAAGTTCAGAATCGCCACTTTCTACGCTTCGGATGTTGAACTCTGGTTCAACCAAATTGAGACTCAGTTTGCTCTTCACCAGATCAACGATGATAATGAGAAGTACAGCTTAACCTGCGCTGCACTTTCGGGCGAGGTCGCATCGGATGTGAGGGACGTGCTACTTCAGCCTTTCAGGTCCAATAAATACGAAAGCCTGAAAGCGATCTTGATAGAGAGACGAGGTTTGCCCACACCCGAAAGGGTTAACAAAGTTATCTCTGGTGAAAGGATTGGTAATGACATTCCCTCGCGTTTCATGCGGCGTTTACAAAAGGCGGCTGGCTCCGGACCCTGAGCCGTGGTGGGGAAAGCCGTAATTCGTCAAGCATTCATCCGCCAGATGCCCGCTTCCATCAGAACCCATTTGGTGACTCAACCCGACAGTGCCACCCTCGAAAGTTTGGCCGTTTTGGCCGACCGGGCACTGGCAGCCGAAGAGGACGTTGAAGAGAGTAAGCCGGGGGTCGCAGAGATTAAGGTAGAAGAAACCACCAAACTAGTTGGTTTGTTGGAGGATTTGTCTAGGCGGATTAAGAAACTAGAAACCGTGACTACATCAGAGAGGAAAAGAAATAAAGGAGGTGGACGAGCAAATAACTATGCTCCTGCGCCTGCATTTGCTCCTAATGTTCAGGTCTCAGGTTTTGTTAGCAACCAACCTAGTCAGTATAGAAATGAAAAGGATAATGCTCGACCTTTCGTCCCACTGCCGAATGAACAGGCCACTGAGTTTGTTGATAAATCAAATATTTGTACTAATGCACAACAAAATGTTCGACCTTTCGTACCGCCGCCGCAAACGCCGCAAAATAATGTCGCACAATCGCCCGACATAGCCACTGCACAGGTTTGCTACTACCATCAAACTTATGGTGAAAAGGCGCGCTTGTGCAGTGAACCCTGTTCATACTATGTCTCATTAGGTCAGCGCGAAGTAGCGAATATCGCGTTATCACACTCTAAATTATTATATGTCGCAGATAAAGGACATAAATGCAGATATTTAATTGACACGGGCGCAGCTGTCAGTGTTTTGCCGAAATCTTGCGTTAACGGGATTTCGGACGCTGACAGTCTCCCCCTGGTGGCAGCTAATAACAGTACTATACATACTTACGGCACCTGTAAACGCGTCGTCGATGTCGGCTTAAAGCGCGAATATCCGTGGACGTTCATAGTGGCAGATGTGCAGCAACCCATAATCGGGGCTGATTTTTTAATCCACTATAATTTGCTCGTAGACTTGAGAAGCAGATGTCTCCGGGACATGCATACAGGTCTAGCTATTGCCGCTTCACTGTCATCGATTAAACCTCTGTCATTGAACAGAGTTGACACCATTCAGAATGAGTACAAAAAACTCCTCGGCCAGTTCCCGGAACTGACACGCCCTACGACAAAGGGTGAGACCGTTAAACACGGTATAACACATAAGATAGTGACTAAAGGATACCCGGTGTTTGCCCGACCACGACGTTTAGCACCCGATAAGCTGGTTACCGCAAAACGCGAGTTTGATGAGATGATAAAACATGGGGTCATTGAACCCAGCGACAGTGAGTGGTCCTCAGCGCTTCACATGGTGCCAAAGAAAAACGGCGATTGGAGACCATGCGGGGACTACCGTAGTTTGAATGCACAGACCGTACCGGACCGTTATCCGACTCCTCATATACAAGATTTCACGCAGCGTTTAGCCGGATCGAAAAAATTTTCAAAGATCGACTTGGTCAGGGCTTATTACCAAATTCCGGTTGAACCGTCCGACGTACACAAGACTGCCGTTACTACACCTTTTGGCTTATTTAATTTCACCAGAACACCGTTTGGTCTAAGAAATTCCGGTCAAACGTTTCAGCGCTTTATAGACCACGTTACACGCGGACTTGATTTCGTTTCTGTTTATTTGGATGACCTACTGGTAACCAGCCCAGATCATAAAACGCATAAGAAACATCTACGAATTCTTTTTGCTCGACTATCTGAATACGGAATTATCATTGGTCCTGAAAAGTGTCAGTTCGGTACAACTGAATTATGTTTTCTAGGTCACCACGTTAGCGCCGAAGGCATTTCGTCGTTACCCAGCGCCGTTGTCGCGATTGTTAATTTCGTTAAACCCGAAAAGCAACGAGCATTGCGTAGATATCTGGGAATGGTGAATTACTACCACCGTTTCATACCGCATTGCGCCGCGAAGTTGACACCACTCAATAATCTACTGACAGCTGCCAACAAAGGACATACCAGACTGTCACCGAAGTCAAATTTCGATTTGAAGTGGAATAAAAATGCAGAGTCAACATTTTCTAAGTCAAAACAGATATTGGCAAACGCTACGCTTCTGGTGCACCCAGATTCTACGGCCCAGATTAACATCACGTGCGGCGCTAGTGATGTCGCCGTCGGTGGCGTTTTGCAGCAATTTTTAAACGGTATGTGGCAGCCGCTTTCGTTTTTCAGCAAGAAGCTGAACCCAGCAGAGACACGCTACAGCGCGTTCCATCGTGAGCTTTTGGCAGTATACGCTACAATTAAACATTTCAGACACAATTTAGAAGGACGAAATTTCTTCGTTAATACAGATCACAAACCGTTGACATCCGTAATGTCATCCGTGACTGAGCGCGCGTCCCTACGACAAACACGTCATTTAGCTTTCATCGCTGAATTCACCACCGATATTAGATATGTAAAAGGAGAGACAAATTTCGTCGCTGATGCGCTTTCACGACCATCAGTGTCAGCGATACATGATGGACCAGCGATAGACTATAAAGAGTTATGTCTCGACCAAGCTAATGACGCGGAATTCACGCGCTTGAGACACTCGACTACATCCACTATGATGTTCAAACTATTAAAATCGTTCGATAATCAATTGATCTGGTGTGATGTGTCCAAGGGACACAACCGGCCGTACCTTACCGCGAAATTTTGCCGAAAAGTTTTTTCAAACTTGCACGGTTTAGGCCATCCATCGCATAGAGCTACCAAACCTTTGATTAATACCCGATTTGTATGGCACGGCATGAATATAGATATTGCTAGATGGTGTCGTACCTGTAAGGGTTGCCAGACTGCTAAAGTTTCACGTCATAACACCCCAGTTTTCGGAAAGTTCACTGAACCTACCGAGCGATTCGATCATGTCCACGTAGACATAGTCGGACCCTTACCTTATGCTGATGGCTTTAGATATCTGCTGACTTGCGTCGACCGTTTTACACGTTGGCCCGAAGCTATACCTATGGTAGATATTAGAGCCGAAACGGTCGCTGATGCCTTCTTCAGCGGGTGGATAGCACGTTATGGTACCCCTGCCACTATCACCACTGATAGGGGCGCTCAATTCGAGTCCAAATTGTGGGATAGTTTGTGTAATCAATTCGAGATTATTCGGAATCGAACCACGAGTTATCACCCTCAGTCGAATGGCATGGTCGAACGTTTCCACCGTCAATTGAAAGCCGCCATTATGGCGCACGAGTCACCGAACCCGTGGACTATCACGTTACCCGGTGTGCTTTTAGGAGTTTGTTCCGCCGTTAAAGAGAGACCAGGCAGGTCAGCTGCCGAGATGATTTACGGGACAACCCTTAGACTCCCAGGAGAGTTTACTAAACAGTACACCGTCGATGCCAACACTGATTTGGAGAATTATTCAGACAAGCTACGCGTGGCCATGTCGCGTCTCCGTCTATGTCCGCCACGTGACACACAACAACACAACATTTTCCAATTCAAGGAAATAGCTACATGTACTCATGTATTCTTGCGCCGAATCTCAATTGCGCCGCCTCTGTACGCCCCTTACGATGGACCATATAAGGTCGTCGCGAGGAGTGGCAGAGTAATGAAAATCCTAGTTAAAGGCAAGGTTGAGACGGTCTCTTTAGATCGCGTTAAACCCGCACATCTTGAGTGCGAGCCTACGACAGGTACGACAATACAGCGTAAAACGCCAAGCAAACCACGGAGATCGACGGCTACCAGGACATCTAGTAGGAATCCACAGGGTCCACCTAGAACTGGTAGTGCGGACACTCCGCCGTCCAACGGGACGAGAGTTAAAACGAAAAAGTCGACGGCAGTCAGAAGCAGTCAAAAATCGGCCACAGTCCCAAAGCAAATAGATGTTAAAGTCAACTTGTCTAACAGAGACAATACTTATGTAGCGCCGCATTCGCGAGCTCCCGCCGTGTCCCGCGCTAACGGGAACGGCGGTGGTTTACGAACGTATTCCCGCATACCTTTACATCTACGGGGTAAAACCCCGGGTGCTGCTGACGCCGTAATCAACCCGACCAAAAGCAACCATGCGAATATCGCTAATCGCGAAAAAATTTCGACCGACCAAACAGCGCGAAAAACTAGAGTCGGACGAATAATCCAGACTCCTGCCCGGTTCGTGCAGATGGTTCACGCCATAGTTGCGCCTAACGACATCTATGGCGGGCCTAGCCGCATACATCGTATTAACAATGTTTTTAAATTGTAAATGAATATGCCAGGCCTGGCAGCATTGTGTACAGATATATAAATGTAAAGACATTTTTTTTAGCAAGTTCATTGCTAAACTACGAATAGAAATTTATGTTAATTAAATGAATGGGTTGATCGCAGCTTGCAGCAAATGAATACGTACATAAAGGACAGTTGGTGTTAAGAGAATGGGACAATTCATGTATAATGCTGCGATTTCAACCACCCACGCTGTAACCACACTCGCTATATTTTTTAAACTATGCTTAGTTATAAGAGGTTACATATTTTTACAACCCCGCTACTTACACGAAGCAGTCTCCTACACGTCATTTGGGTCCTACGTTATCACTCACCCGGGGGTGATGTAGGATCCTGACTTCGTTCAGTTAAGGTGGCAGTTATCCCCGGCTTCTCGGACGCGGGAGGTTGTGGACGACCGCCTCGTTTCCGTACCTTGGTGACGGGTGCACACAATTGCAAACTGTGCGGCTTTGGTATTTTTCCCGCACTTCAGGCGTTACACTCGGCGACTACGGACGTGCCGTAGTTCGCTCTCGCTAAGTCAGATAGGACGTGCCGTGCGCGGAGGTTGTGCTTTAATGTTGCCAAATGTCAAACGAATAAACATGACAAGTGGAGAATGAGTTTTATGATTTGTTTGGAACCGTCGACTCGACGGGGAAGGAAGTTTGAGTTTAAATGGTGAGATCGGGCAGAATCCCTCGTCGGCCATTGTGACCCCACACTAGAGGCTCCGACGGTCACTTACAGGTACTTTTGGCGCGAGGGGCTCCCCATCCCACCATACAGGTACTTACAGGTTCCTCTTCTGAGCGCACGCTTCCGCTTCTTTACTCAGCTCTAGATTAAATGACTCGTTCTTTTCGACAAGTGGTTTCCGGTTCATCGAGTCTTCCTTGTGTGAGAATTTTATTGGCATAGACCTATTGTGCCAGGCTTTGTCTAGTCGCCTTTCAAAGGCATGTATGGATGGGGCGTTTACTACCTCATACGGTAGGCGATTCCACAAGCAAGTTGGGAAAACATCAGGCAAGAAATTAGGAGACATTGGGCCGACCCAATAATTCGGTAAATGAAAAAATGGTTGAGGTTAAAGTCTATCTTGATGGACTGCCTGAATAAATTTGTACCAACAAAATCTAAACGCCAAAACTTGCCCTGGCTTAATAAATCGCTCCGCAAGGCTATTCGAAAAAAGGCAAGACTTTATAACAGAGCGAAAACTTCAAAAAGACCTGACCTTTGGGCAAAATATAAATTCCAGAAACTGGACTTGCAGCGAAACCTTAGACGTGCCCGTTGGTCCTTTATTAACGACAAACTTTTAACATCTCTGGAAACCAAAAATTCAAAGCCTTTCTGGTGCTATATAAAATCACAGCGCCAGGATAGGTGTGTATGTGTCTCTCCTTTATTGCATGATGGCCAACTGCATTCAGACAGCAGGCGCAAGGCGGAAATCCTCAACCAACAGTTTTGCTCAGTATTTACTGCTGAGGACACCACTAATATCCCTAAATTAGAAGGACCACCAACAACTCCCATGAATAATATTGAAATTACACAATCTGGTAGGCCTATAAATAAATTATTGAGTGAACTGAACGTCGATAAAGCACCCGGACCTGATGAGCTCCCAAATTTACTCCTTAAAAATGCTGCCAAGGAGATATCTCCTTTTTTGACATATATTTTTGAACACTTTATCCGGACCGGGAAATTACCCGATGAATGGGTCGAGGCTAATGTAGCCTCTGTTTTCAAAAAGGGAGATCGGCATACTGCTTCTAACTACAGGCCGATCTCCTTGACATGTGTTTGTGCTAAATTGCTCGAACACATTATTTGCAAGAACATCATGACCCACTTTACCAAAAACAAAATTTTAACTTCTGTGCAACCTGGTTTCCGTGCAGAGCACTCCTGTAAAAGCCAATTACTACTGACCACTGAAGATCTGGTTCAAAATTACGAGGACATAATTCAAACTGATTTAATTGTTTTAGATTTTAGTAAGGCTTTCGATGTAGCTCCCCACCAACGTTTACTACACAAACTTGATCATTACGGAATATATTATGCTATATTAATGACCTCCCATCCTCGGTCTCATTATTCTAATAAAACCAGCAGCCAGCTATTCATAAATCGCTCAAGCGTGAGGTAGATCGTGATTGGTCAGTTGTGTTTAGACGCACATTTGCCAGAACGTGGAAATCTGTACATGCATTGCGCACCATACATGCCAGAGGGTATTCAAGAGTGTCCTCTTTCTATTTTATATTTAGTTATACTTATTTTAATGGAGTTTTGAAAAGTATGATCTAAGCATCATTTTTGCTATAGGCCTATACGATATATATCACTATCAGTGTATATTCAGCCTAGATATTTTATTTCATTTTCAGAAGTGTTCCTAGACATGACAGTACAAGCAGTGGCTGTGAAAGCTGTAACCCCTGGTGGTGATTATCAGCTAGTCAGGGGATGATTACCAGTGTCTGAAATACAGACACAGGTGCCACAAGTGAAACACGTCATGCGAAATTTAAAAAAGTCAATACATTCAGTGAAAAGTTGTGCTAAAATATTATCTCGGGTTTTTTGGACCTTTCAAAAGAAGCCGCTCACTCTCACATCTACGTGATCGCTCTTGCCCAGCAGCAGGATTACAATCAAATGGTGATTAGAAGTCCTGATAGTGACATTTTCCACATATTGTTACACCATGCTCACCAGTTGGGTATTGGAGTGATGTTTGATACCAGAACAGGGGATAAGAGGCGAATGCTGTACGTCACAGAATTATCCGGAGAACTTGGTGCTAAATATTGTGATTGTATTCTTGGACTATATGTTTTTACGGGTGAAGACACCAACTGCACATTGAAAGGCAAGGAAAAGATTCTCTCATTAAAAAAAGTACAAAAAGCCTCAAGATTTCAACAAGCACTTTGCAGATTGGGAGACGAGTGGGATGTTGGTGATAGTCTTGCGGATGAGCTGAAAAATTTGACATGCACCATATGTGACGTGCCATATCAAAACCAGTTCTATGTTGCAAAATATAAAAAATGAGTTAGTAAGTGACGTTTGAAGAGCCGGCGCTCAGGTTTCAAATGCACCAAAAATTATAAATATATCTCAATTATTTAGGAAATCATCGATAAAACAAGATTTGGAAACTTAAGCTCAAAATGTCGCAAAATGACCTACAAAATTTAAATTTAATTGATAAATGGTTTAAATAGTTCAAATTAAATCATTTTTATATAAGAAATAAAAGTAGGGTATCTTCAATATTTTGCACTTATATTGCTTTGAAGTTATATTTTCGATACGAGCTAAAAAAAAATTAGCCCAAAAAATATTATTTCAACAAAACATGGCCATAACTCAAAATCTAAAGCTCCGACATAGGTCGGTTGCCGATGTGGCACGTCACATATATGGATACCCAAGAATCAGCAGACTTTTTATTGTTTGATCTTTGGTGCTCAAGAAAATGTTTGGCGACTCTGAGAAGATAACCAAATCATCTAAGGTTGATCTTTCTAACTGCCACCCTGCTGCAGATCTCTCCTCCTCGGTGGAAGAAAGCCAAGGAGGGTTTTGTAGATATGCCAAGTCCTAGTCAGCATGGCTGGGTGGTAGAAGACCCACAGATAGAGCCAGTATGGTCTGAGGGTCCAATTCTCCCCAGCAGACTAGTTGACATCCTTGCTGGTGGTCAAGATAACAGTGACGATGACTACACATCTGATGATGAACCAGACTTTGACGTTGCCTTCTCCTCCAATAATGATGATGATGATTATAATAATTGAATATTTTTTCACACAGCTTAGTTTTACATGAAAGTGACATAGATCACGATAGTAACATAATAATTTTGACGAAGGGTGTGCTTATTTTCATTCAAATGGTTAACATCCAAGGGTTGTAAAGTATTCAAAGGTGTAAATTATATAGCGCCAGGGTTTCCGCCCGGGGGGGGGGGGGGGGGGTTCCGGACCCTCCTCTCAGCACCACAGGGGGAATATCCCCCCTTGTTGGCAAAGAAAATGAAAATATATTCCAGATTTTGCTGTCATTTCAGTTAAAATAGGCCATTTTAAGCATTCAAATTTAAAACTCTGATTTTTTTCTCCTGGGGGAGAACCCCCATACCTTTACCCCTTTTGGACCCCCCACTCAAACATTCCTGCTGGAAACCCTGAGGGTTATTATTATTATTATTTAGTTTATTTATATAGCGCCTTTTTGATTTTGTAACCAGTCAAAGCGCTTGTGTTTTCAGTCTCTGGAAATAATAGTGTCTTTTGAATAGGTATGTCTTCAGTCTTTTCTTAAAGGTCATAACGGATGGAGCTTGGCGTAAATCCATCGGTAGGCTATTCCATAGCCGAGGCCCCTTGATTGCAAAATCAAAATCTGACACCTCTTTGCGTCCAACACTAACAGTGTATAAAGGTCCAGCATAGCTGGAGCGTAAGGGTCTTTTAGGTTCATAGAGATTGAGCTCGTCCGAGATGTAAATGGGAGCAGTTTTTTTCAATGCCTTGTACATGTACAAACAGAGCTTAAAGTCAATCCTTGAACTAACCGGTAACCAGTGCAAGTCACGTAGCACAGGGGTAATGTGATCTTGCGTTTTAGTCCGAGTGACCAAACGAGCAGCGCGATTTTGGACACGTTGCAGCCGAATCAAGTCCATTTTTCTCAAACCTCCCAGCAGGGCATTTGAGTAGTCAAGTCTGCTGAGGACTGCAGATCTAACTGCATTGGAACATGCATCTCTGGTTAAATATTTTCGAATTTGTCCAATTTGGCGCAGATGATAATGTGATGATCTGCACAATTCCGACACATGGCGCTCCATAGTCATGTACTTGTCAAAATAGGCACCAAGGTTCCTCACAGAATCACTAGGTTCAAATATAATATTCTGAAAATTTAATGAAGATGTCGAGTATCTATTCTCATGATATTTGGACTGGAAGATGATAAACTCAGTCTTGTCATCGTTCAATTTTAGTTCGTGAATGAGCATCCATGCTCTAATTTCTTGGATGCATTTTTTCAATTTTTCCAGTGCATGTTCGCGGTCTCCAGGGATAGATGGATCAAACGTGATATAAAGCTGGGTGTCATCTGCATATATGTGATATTTGACGCCATGTCTGTTACAAATAGCAGCAATGGGAATGGTATAAGTTGTGAACAACACAGGACCCAAAACAGAGCCCTGTGGTACTCCCCTTGACAACGTAGCTGGCTTTGATACTGTCATACCAATCCTAATCCTTTGATTTCTCTTATTCAGGTAGTTCCTGAACCAGCTCAGTGCCACACCTTTCACGCCAATATGCTGTTCCAGGGTATTTATCACTCCATCAGGATTGATGGTATCAAATGCAGCACTGAGATCTAGAAGAACCAGTGCCACACCCCGGCCTTTATCCAGCTGATCTGAGATGTCATGCTGTACTTTCATAAGTGCCGTCTCTGTGGAGTGTTTTGGTCGGTAGGCTGATTGAAGTGGTTCACCAAGGCCATGATCAGACATGTGCTTACTGAGTCGTCTTAGCACAACTTTCTCAATAAGTTTGCCAGTGAAAGCAAGATTCGATACTGGACGGTAATTTTTCAAAGAGTCTTGGTCAAGTGAAGGTTTTTTTTATGAGGGGGGTCACATCTGCTGTCTTGAGCATCGCAGGAAAGACACCAGATTTCAGAGACCGGTTCATTATTTGACATAGTATAGGTAGATGTGCTGTGATAGTCTTTTTCAGCAATGACGTTGGAAGTGGGTCAAGAGAGCATGATTTTGATGGTCCCTTTATTATTATATATTTTAGTTCTGCTTCATCTATTGGATGAAAATTGTCTATTGTTGGAGGCGAAAAAGACAATGTGTTTACATCATGGTTATTATTATTACTAATAGATTCCGACTACAGTGTCATGGATAGTCGACATGATTTTGTCAATTTTGTCGATGAAAAATTTTGAGAAGACATCACAGATGGCTTGATCTGATGCGAGCTTTGGTAATTTATTTTCTTCTTTTCTTTGAAGAGAATGCAGAATTTTGAAAGTTGTTTTAGTGTCAGCATCTGACAGACTCTCTGTGTAGTATTTTGCCTTAGCTGTCTTGATTTCATTGGCCACCAGTCTTGATTGGTTTTTGTCCATGTCTTTATCAACCTCAAGGCCCCTTTTCTGCCATTGACGTTCAAGTGCTCGTCTTCTCTGGCGTATTTTCAGTATGTCGTCGTTGATCGGTTATAGTACATGATAATATTTTAACACGACTTTTCACTGAATTTATTTACTTTTTAAAATTTCACAATACGTATTTCACTTGTGTCACCTGTGTCTGTAATTCAGACACAGGTGATCATCCCCTGACAAGCTAATAATCCAGGGGTTACAGCTTTCACAGCCACTGCTTGTACTGTCGCGTCCAGGTGTGTGGAAAAAACCTGCTTTCAGAATGGTGGCCTCACAGAGTGTAAAATAACCCAATTCATGTTATTAGCACTGACACTTCTGAAAATGAAATAAAATATCTAGGCTGAATATACACTGATAGTGATGTATATCGTATAGGCCTATAGCAAAAATGATGCTCAGATCATGCTTTAAAGAACTCAATTAAAATAAGTATAACTAAATATAAAATAGAAAAAGGACACTCTTGGATACCCTCTGGCTTGTATGGTGCGCAATGCGTGTACAGATTGACACGTTCTGGCAAATGTGCGTCTAAACGCAACTGACCAATCACGATCTACCTCACGCTTGAGCGATTTATGAATAGCTGGCTGCTGGTTGGCAGACGGTGACGTAACAGACGACAGAGACAACTGGTGGTAAATAATAGCAAATGCGACGAAAAAGATCAGTGAGTGACGTATTGTTGCACTCACTGATAAGTCAGTGAAATTAGATCACGAAAGTTGAAAAATAACTTTCTTTGGCAATTCAGCATGCCAGAAAACATAGGAATAGAGGTATTGCTGACCTGTGTAGCATAATTATATCAAAAGATATACAATTTCATAAGAAATAGCGTTTTGGATAGCGGCCCTTTTTAATTTTTCGGTCTTAAGGTCCGATTTTCGACAACATGAACATGTTTCGTCTGAAAGAACAAAAAAAACTATAAAATTTTTTTTCAGAGGATCATGGGGGGTGCAGGGGTGAGGGCTCCCGATACATGCCAGACTATTATAGATATGCCAAATATCACCATTTTATATGGTCGGCCATCTTAGATTTTGGCTTGGGAATAATTATTTTGGTTTGAAATTGTCATAAATGAATTATTTGATCCAAGTTATCACTAAATTGACGTATCACACTATTATATCAGACTGGAAATTACAATTTTACCACTTTGCCTGTTTCGGCAGCGGCCATTTTCAAAATGGCCGCCTACAGAATTCCGCCCACACATTTCGGAGGTGGGCCCCCGCCAAATTTTAAGCTTAACATCTAATGAAGTGAATAAAACCATAAAACCTTGGTCCCCTTTCCACGGTCACGGAAGTAATATTTTTGGTCAACATGGTCAACTATTTTCACAGGTTTATACCTCATTGTGCAGCGAAGTTGACGCCCTTAACTACATTACCGACAGCAGCGAACGAAGTTGGACCGAAAGTGCAAATTTAGCTTTCATCGAGTCTGAGCAAATACTTGCTAACGCGACTCTGCTATTTCACCCGAATCCTTCGGCACCGTTAAAAATCACGTGTGACGCTAGTGATTTCGCTGTCAGGGGAGTATTGCAGCAGTGGGTGGATAACATTTGGCAACCTTTGTCATTCTTTAGTAAAAAGTTGTCTCCCGCAGAAACACGATGCAGTGCTTTTGACCGAGAACTCCCAGCAGCTTACGCTACAGTTAGACATAACTTTGTCAATACCGACCACAAGCCTTTACCTTATGTAATAAGTTCAACAATTGAACGTCCATCGCTTCGTCAAACAAGGCACATGGCCTATATTGCAGAATTCACAATAGATATCAGATACGTGAAAGGCGAAACAAATTTTGTATCCGACGCTTTGTCGCGACCGGCTGTGTCAGCTATCAGAATTGCTTCAGTAATCAATTATAAGGAATTAGGTAAAGATCAGGACATTCACCGTCTTCTACGTTAGATTTTCAGTTACTCAAAACCTTTGCCAATATACTGGTATGGTGCAACGTGTCGATGGGACAAAAAAGACTGTACGTCATAGCTAAATTTCGCAGAAAGGTTTACGAGCCATCATGATCTAGACCATCCGTCACATAGAGCTACGAAACCTCTCATCAATGCCCGCTTCGTATCGCACGGTATGAATATAGCTGTCGCAAATTGGTGTCGATCATGCAAAGGTTGTCAGACCGCCAAAGGTCTCACGTCAAAATAGACTGGTTTTCGATAAGTTTACTGAACCCACGGTGAGGTTCGACCACGTACATATCGACATAGTCAGCCCTTTGCCATACTCCGACAGTTTTAAATATTTGTTGACTTGCGTTGATCGGTTCACGCGTTGGCCCGAAGTCATACCGCTAGTAGACATTAAAGCTGAAACTGTCGCCGATGTTCTTCAGCGAGTGGATGGCTCGTTTTGGGACCCCGACACAATCACTACGGATAGAGGCGCCCAGTTCGAATCCCGATTGTGGGACAATTTGTGTAACCAGTTTGGCATTATCAGAAATCATACAACGAGCTACCACCCTAAGTTGAATGGCATGGGCGAACGTTTTCACCGTCAGCTAAAGGCCGCCATTATGGCACACAAATCACCGAACCCGTAGACAACTACGTTGCCAGCAGTATTACTCGGCATTCGATCTGCCGTTAAAGAACTCTTGGGCAGATCCGCCGCCAAGATGCTTTATGGCCCGACACTCAGGTTGCCATGTGAATTTACAGAGAATTACACAGTCGACACACTTACAGACTTAGAGGATTATTCAGACATGTCACGGGTAGCCATGTCGCCATGTCTCCGGTTATGTCCCCCGCGCAACACATCACAAAAAGACACTTTCCAATTCAAGGAACTCGCAACATGTTCACATGTATTTTTGCGACGCTTCGCAATTGAACCACCACTGACTGCTCCTTACGATGGACCTAATAAGGTCATATCAAGGAGTGGCCGTGTGTTAAAAATCCTAATGAAAGGCAAGGTTGTGACGGTCACTGCAGACCGCGTCAAACCTGCGCAAATCGAGAGCGAGGCTGAGCCATGTAGCATGCAAAAACGTCAAATACAATCCAAGCCAATATCCACGACTAAAAAGCCTGCTGCGATCACGTAGCACGAATACTCCAAAATCTTTAAAGACTGGAGTAAATCGGATAAGATTACCAATACACGGTCTCCGACGCTTGGAGTTGGAACGGGTCCAGCAATCACTCCATGGTCAAATACCGGAGCATGGTTGCCTAACCCGCCAACACTATCTAAAGCGCTGCATATCAGAACGGACAATAATTCTCGCACTAACGGGGAGAATGGGAGTTTTCAAACATACTTGCGCATACCCTTACATTTTCGAAAGTACGCTCATGATACAAAAAACATCGACCCCACTAACGGACGTTCGAAGCAGTACTAGTAGTAAGTTTGCTTTGCCGTTATTGGCGGTACTAGTCTAGTACCGCCAATAACGGCAAAGCAAATGCGGATAAAATCCTTACACAAACACGTGTTGGATGTACCATCCACACACCTGCTTGATTCATGCAGCTGGTTCACGCGGTTATAGCGCCTAGCGATATCTACGGGAGCACCAGTTGCACGCATCGCAATAATTAAATTGTATATATGAATTTAGGCCTGGCACAATTAAATTATATAAACTGTAATTTAAGTAAGTGCTTTTGAAATGAATTAAGTAAATAAGGTTATTCAGTTAGGTGAGGCATGTCGGGATGACAGCATGACCGGATACTTTATCAGTAACATTCGCTACAAGGATAGGGTTAATTGGAAAGGATGGTCATTGCTGTCCGCTAACTACCCGCGCTGTATATTTTCACCATGATGACTTGAATTGTTTGTGTTGTATTGTTGAATTGTTCGAGAATGAAAATTGTATAATTTGGTATAACTTGGGCTGTCTCGTCGATCAGTCGTACATTAGCGGATCTCTAACTGTCACCGTATCCACAATCAGAAGGTTTTCGATATAAGTTGTCACTTAGCCCGGGGGTAATGTGGCGCCGCCGACCGACTTTACTCTGGGCCGGGCTGGCTTGCTGAGATCTAGACTGACGAGTCACTCACACCATTCTACCCATGCCACCGTTTCGCGCGTATTCCGTCACTTTCAACCAGACAGTCAAACCGAACACACGTGCTGCTCAGAGGAGCACCGATTTGGCTAATATGGTCAGGTCTCACCAAAGTTTCGAGCTATGCATAGCAATGTTGATTCCATCTACAATAAAGTGAACGAATTAACTTCATATAGTTATCATATTTTATTTTATCTTTAACTGCCGATCCGGCTGGTATATGAACAGGTTTGAGATTGGATTCTGACTATCCGCACCAACACGGGTGACCTATCCACCTCAACCGTATCACCTGAAGCTAGAGAAGCAGCGATTTAGGCTGCAAATCCATAAGGATTCATTTTCCATAAGGGTGTGAGCCCATGGAATTTGCTCCCAAAACATGTTGTGTTGGCCCCAACTTAACCAGGGGTCTGGCCAGACAAATGGTTGTCAACTGATGGCTACGTCACTCTCACTGAGCGTTAGCAGATTTCATACAGAAGCTCAAGCTCATCTGTATCTGTATGTTACGTGGCAGTAGGCCTACGCATTATTGTGCTATCGCGCCACAGGTGCTATCGCGCCACAATGTGGATTTTCTTTAAGCCCCACAACACAACATTGCTGCACACATGTCCTAGTGTATACAGCACCTGGTAGTCCCAGGCAGACACCCATCCAATTATGGACCGGGCCCAGCATTGCTTAACTTCAGTGATCGAGTCAACACCCATGACCCGTTGTCCCTCTGCTCCCCGCAGAGTCAGCCACAAGGCCAAGCTGCCGTGCTCAACATTCCATCACTATCCATCTGATTCAGTACACGGCGTTATTATTTATGATTTATAATAAAGCTTCAAGAACATCATTAATGGAGTCAATGTCGAGTTATTTATGTACCGTCGCCCAGACGGGAGTTGAAATAAGATAGGAACTTCGACATAAGTTACTTGTCCTATTATTTGTGACCCCAGACGTCGAAAAGACCATGCAGCTTTCTCAGTCAGATCTACAATTTAAAGCAACCAAACGACAGTGCAAAGCCATTGGTTTAGCGCCAGCAAGTATAGTTTAAAAAATAGAAGATTTTTTCAAAAAATGACACATCATTTTTGCAAGGTACATGATGATTGTGGGGCAAAAATAATAATATGCCAGTGAGGTTAGTTAGAAAGGTTATCTGAACAGAGGTTTTCGCGTTTTGGTTAAAACAGCGGAAAAATTGATAGATTTTTCTAGAAACGCACGTGGTTTAGAGTATTTTCAAGATGGCGGATTTTGCAGAAATCCAGTCTAGACAAGTTCATGTTGAACGGAATAGTCTACTTTTATAAATTATAACGGATTTCAATCTTATTTTCTCAATTACGCCACTGCCGGCGACTGAGAGAATAATATTTTGAAATTTTTGTTTTTTAAACCGTTTTGACACCTCATTCAGGTGACGTGGTTTTCATGAGAATACTCACCATATTTTTTGTGCTATACGCAAAATATTTTTACGGATCAAAATTATGCCTCGACTCAGACAGCTTTTAAATAGAATTAGAGCCACTTAAAACTGTTCACCCGAAATATATGTGAATAAAAGGTCTTATTTGGTCTATAAATACATCATAGTTAGGACTAAAGGTCGACATTTTATGACTGTAATCATAATTTTTATTTCAGTGGCAGCAAAGTTATTTTAATGTGAATTGGTAAGAGGCCGCCATCTTGGCGGCCGGTAACCCTAACTTTAGCTCAATTGGCTGTCGCATAGCCTCACGTATTCCCTCCTACCCGTCATGCATTGTGGCATCACCCCATCAGCTCAGATCGTCATAATTAGCATAAATTAGGCAGCCATCTTGAATCAGCGGCGCGAACAGCAAATGCCGCTCACATGTCAAGGCCACATAGGCCTGCACAGCGTCTGGAAATAAAGTTTAGACAAGAATACATTTTTCCAAAATATCTTTCTCAGTCCGGAAAGAGAGACTGATTTTATTTTAATATGTGTTAGTAAATATTGCAAATCAGGTCACACATTGTGTGATATTTTGTGAATGAAAATTTGGTAGTCTACTTTTTTCAGACCGTCCCGTCTGACACGAAATGTCGGCGACACACTTAGCTGCTAAATATGTTAATGAGTCATGAGCTGATGCGGCACGCCAACGATCATACGCACACCACATGCACAGTGCACGGTAGCGGAGGTACACACCACCCGACAGTGGGCCGCTATGCATACAACCCGCACATCACACAACCGTACACTCTATATCGATGGGCACTAGTCTACACGCACCGATACAAATCGAAGCGAGCGACTGATTTGGATGTCGATAAGAATAATTCTCATGGTGAACATTTTAAAAAAAAAGGATGTTCATTATGGGAAATATTCATCAGTAGATTTATATAAGCAGTCTTTATAGACATCTGTCAGTCAAAAATTTCAATATATGATTCTATAAAAAAAGTCGAGCTGTACACGCATAATACAGTCACACTCAGCCTATTTTTACGAGAGCGAAATTTTCTCAGGATGGGCAGCATTTAATTATTCCTTATTAAATCTAAATTTGAGACTTCACAGTTGAGCTACAGCGACTTTGATACATTGTGTGTTTTTCGACTAGTGTTAAAAATTATTTTTTTTCCACATGGGTCGAATTACCAATTATTATTACCATATAGCTTAGAATAGCAATTTAGCATTTATTCTGACATTTTTGCATGCAGTTCACCACCTACAATCATCACGATTTCAATGTATTATTTGTGAAATAATTTAATGCATCAGCACGATTCATACAGCAGCAGACAGCTTCTGAACCGAACCTACAATCATCACAACTTCAAAGTATTTGTATACGAAATAGCATGATCTCTACAATCATTACAATTTCAATGTATTTGTATACTTATGCCCAATAGTTCATATCATAGTCTACACTGTAGCACGTTATCTGCACAGCAGCGAAAATACTCAACTAAACTTATATTTTACTCTACTCAGCATCCCAGCAGTCTACAACCAGACCCTAGTTTCACGAACCTACTTCAAGTGCTTCCAATTTTTCGACTTCATCAACTTCATCATATTTAAGAACTTTTTTGCTGTGCACTGGTTTTTCGGATCGGGTGGAACGCGGCCGCAGGCCATAGCAGCCACATTGTGGCTGGGTGGCTGAGAGTGAGAAAGATGCGTCACTAGTTCTACAACGTTCAATAAATAATCGCATCATTGCAGTACTGTCACTCACTCACTGTCAGTACAACACAAGCGAAGATTATGTGAACTTTAATTACCAGGCATAATATAAATGTATGCCATATCAAACCCGCTCAAATAAGCATATTTAGCCACATAGGCCGCAATTTGAATGTTTTACTATTTAATCATGTCAAATATAAACTGTTTTTACATCAAACGATTTTGACAGACTGTCAGATTTATCATTCTGACAGGCTGTTATCGAGTACTCTGATTTCTGTGGACAGACGGCATGCTGAACAGTCGTAAATGTCGTATGCCTCTCACGCATACAGGCAGTCAGAACAGACTACAGTCTACACCGTCAATATTAATGGTAACTAACCAGCTATTCGTTATCGGTGCTTTGAGAGTCTGATCAGCTTTCAATGTTACCTACTACAACCCAATATTGGTTAATTTTTTTAGAACTGAATTTCAGGTTTAATCATTTTCATGATTCAAATTTCTGCCGACTTTTACGATATGCCATGTGTCTGCCTTTTCCCCGCATGCTCGGAGACGAAGCAGACATATGTGTGTGTACTTTTAATAATATAACTGTTTAGCCACCGCAAGTGGACGACACTTGCGTGCATCGCGCCGGTCATGTAGCCGGTCATGTCATTCACGTGACACTTCATGGGACCACTCGTTCCATGTTACATTTCACCCCGAAACATGTTCCAACATGTCTATTGCGACACATCGCAATTATATTCACCTTAAATCCTATACTAAGGAACGGTTACAGTAGATGCACTGCGGACACCGTCAACCAGCGAGCCTGAAACAGGTACCCCACACATAGCTTAAAATGCAACCCTTGCTACGGCTGATTACATGGTATGACGCCAGCTGTGATCGCTCACATTAAAGACACGGCCTGAGCACGATCACTAGCAATGTTTATTCCTTGCGATAACTAGGATTTGGGTTTAAGTTGCATTATAAAGCTACCGATAAACAAAACGACTTCAGACGTTGAAACGTAATCTCAGCTTCATGCAAGCATATTGTTTTTACAAAGCAACCACACGAACGACATTCGCTACAGTATTCGGGGAGAGAGGGGCAGGTTCGCACATCTAAGGCAATTTGCTTAATATTTCTGATTAATCCACTGATTTGAATTGAATAAAAGCTGTATCATAATTTTATCATAGTATTATTTGCAATCAAACACGAAAAAACATCTTATTCGGGGAAACAAAGAGAACTAGAGCCAAACGAATTTTTAGCCTTCAGTGTGTGAACCTGCCCCACTGTCTCAAAGACATTGTATTAAACTTCCTCCATGTAGCAGTGCTGGGTGTAGGCCTATTGAGGGTCTGGGTTCACACACCCATCCTCCGGTCACACACTTATCCTTTTGGTCACACACCAATCGCACTGGTCATACACCCATCCTACTGGTCACACACCTATCCTACTGGTCACACACCCATCCTACTGGTCACACAACCATCCTACTGGTCACACCCCCATGCTCTTGGTCACACACCCATCCTCTGGTCACACCCATCCTAATAGTCACACACCCTTCCTAATAGGCACAAACCCATCCTCCTGGTCACACACCCATCCTACTGGTCACACACCCATCCTCCTGGTCACACACCCATCCTAATGGTCATACACCCATCCTAATGGTCATACATCCCTCCTATACTGCATGTTCGCACACATTATTCTCTGTAGGCCTATGTATCATAACATTTCCGAAATCTCCTCTGGGGCAATTTCAGTGGGGCACGTCCGCACACCGTTATGCCATGTATGCGGACGTGCCCAATATGCCTCAATTTCCCGCGGTTCCCTAATATCGCCCACTACCAATGCAGGCCTAATATATATCAGTGGTAAGGTGAAGCACTAGTAAATGACCCTAAGCTAACATTAGTATACGATTCATACCATCATTATTTCGATTTCTACGTCGAGTGACACAAATAGACAATTTTAACTCAAAACGTGTGAAAAACGGCATTTACTCACCACACCACAAGTTATGCTGTCACGCCACGAAAGGCCAACAGCAGGTATTGTCTCAGATGACAAACTACCGCACAGTGTTAAATTACAATTGCAAAGAGACGCTCATAGGCTAAAACCGCCAAAGTGCGGCCATACCCCACTGTGCGGATCTGCCCCACTCTCCCCTACATTCTGCCTTTTTAACGATCACGCACTGCAGCTTCAAATCGTTACTATATTTTAGCATGTGTTTGACGACATATCCAAACACCTGCTCGATTTGTGTTGCTGGTTCTCGCTATATCAGCGCCAAACCTGCGGGACCAGTCACACGCATCGCACTACTATTACATTGTATCACATGTAATAAACGAAATGTAACCTTTTCAAATGTTATTTACATAAGTAATTTGCAAAGCATATTATGTAAACAAAATAATTAATGCTCAATTACATGATTGTATTAATTAAAAATGTAATAGGGTTGGACGACACACATCGAGCAGCAGCAAGAACACTGGTGTTAAGAGGATGGAAACGGACTTTAAATATTTTTTATGCTGAGCACGTGATGTTTTCGCCACCCACCCACCCTGTATTTTTTGCACTCGGCTATCTTTGTAATGATGTTGTTTTTGGTGCACTGCTTGGATGGGCCCGACGAAACCTCCGCTTTGCCCACAAGTTAGCCAGATTCATACGTTATCACTTAGCCTTGGGGTGACAGGGGTGGGCAGGCGAAATCAGTTCTGTTGCCACAAATGGCTACTTTTGGGTTCTCTGAATGGTCATTTTTTAATATTTACATTACAGATATTTTGCTTCTGTCGCCACATGTGGCGATGTGGCGACCACTTGCCAACCTCTAAGTAATGTGGGAAAAGCATCGATTTTGTTCCCCAGGGGTCGGCATCTGACGAGAAGCCACCCCCTGGCGGGCGCTGCCGCAGCTAAGCCACGCGGTCCACACGTTTCACTCATTCACTTGCGATTTACTCAGCCTCAGGGAGCAGAGCAGAGTCAGCCATGAGGCCAAACCGCCGCGTTCAACATTCCATCACTATCCATCTGAGCCGGTGCACAGCGTTATGATTTATGATTTATAATAAAGCATCAAAAACATCATTCATGGAGTCAATGTCGAGTTATTTATGTACCGTCGCCCAGACGGGAGTTGAAATAAGATAGGAACTTCGCCATAAGTTACTTGTCCTATTAAGCTAACGCCATATTCCGTATAGGCCCTAATAGCATTCTCCACACATAGATGTCGCTCAGGTCAACCCCTGCTCTCTCTCTGTAACCACACGCCATGTTTTCGTAGAAACTGCTCATTTTGAGCAGTTTTGTTGATATAACAACTGTAGGCTTATAAACACGCTTGAGTGGTCTAAATATATATGGCAAATACAAAATACCACTACTCCGCCACATATGAGTTTCCATTGACAGAGAAATAGAAAAAAATCAAGGGATTACTTTTTCAGCCTACGCGCTGCTGTGACATGGTTCATGTTTATGTTTTTCTGACAGAATTTGCGATCTGGTTTAAAACACTGACAAATAAAAATTACTGAATGACATGCGAATTGTGCTGTCTCAATTTATCCATTTCTGACCAGAATAAATATTTCTTACCTTCGACAAACTCTTAGATCAAATGAAATAGTAAAAAAAAGATAGATAATGAGTCGAAGTGGACACCATGGTTATACGGATGGTTATTCAAAACTTGAAACTCACGTGGAAATGGCTGATAAATCTGGTCAATCGTCATGCGTGCATACGACGATTTGAGCGTGTGGTATCAGAGATATAATCTCTGAGGTCAGAATGGTATAATAGGCCTACATACATAATATATATTCCGCTCATAAGAGTAAGCCCCAACCAGGGGCGTAGCCAGGGTTATGAACATGTGTATGCACAATGCTAGGGGTATGGATTTACGGAGCTTTTCCGAAACGGGAAGGGAGTGCATTTTCCCTAATTCATGACTGCCATTGGGAGAACCCCCATACTCGCTGTGCGCAGCTCAGCGGACACGGCGGGGGTCCGGGAGGCCTCCCCCGAGGAAAAATTGAAAAAAATATCGCAAATGGTGGCATCTGGTGGTATTTGCGGTAAAGATAGGCTATTGATTTGTAAATGTAGAGTTTTTTTTTATAATATTTTTGTAAAATTTCAAAATTAAATACAGCAACACAATTAAAAATTAAATTATATCAAGTTATAATATAATTTAAATCATTTTACTCAGTGGTTATAGATTGAAATTTACTGATGCTTTTCTGTCAAGTACGATTATCCATAGATAAACTTTTTCTAAACAGACATGGCGGATTCAGCATTTGACTGAAAGACAGAGGGGCGCGCCGAATTGTTATAAGATTTACTATTGAACAATAGATCTAAGGAATAAATAAGAAAGCCAATGCTTTCTTAGACGCAAATTCGTCCGCAATGTAGGCTACATAGTGACTTTGTAAGCACGCATAATAGCTAATCTGGACATTATGCGATTGGTCATAAGGGGGCCACCATTCAATCGCCAGGGAGGGAGGGGGACTGGAGTATTTGAAATAAATATTTTGAGACTGAATTTTCATGAAATAAATAATTGTCTGAAGGGCATGTGAATAAATATTTAATGACCCTCATTTTTTTTACCCATACATAATTAAATTACGCTTACTTTGGGATCCAATTTTGTGGACTGGAAAAAAATATCGAAGAAAGTCAAATAAATATTTTGCTTGAGGCAGAGTGTGAAATAAATAAAATATTGCCAGATAAGAGGTGAAAAAAATAATTTGTCCAGTTCAAAAACTCCCTTATAACAGTTAAAATTCAGGCCTTCAAGTAATGATATAGGCCTACAAACACTAGGCCTACCCTAGACCAGGTGATCCCCTCACTGATGTAGACACAGATCATGGACACGTCGTAGGTAGTCGCCCCTAGAGGCTAGAGTGTGTGGAGGGGTTAAAAAATGAAAAAACTATTATTTTTAGGCATATCCATGATTTTCATTACTTTGCCAGCTGCCAGACAGTATACAAAACAATCTAACCGAAAACGTTAGTTGATCATTATTTCACTGTCTTACATGCATGGTTACATGATTCGCTGTGATAGGCATAAATCATCTCAGCAAACATGCGATGATAAACCAATATTGTTTTAATGTTGTGCCAATGTCTTAGACGGTGCACCAACATTAGAATAACATTGATTAAATGCCTGGGATATCCATACATGCATAGATTGTGCAGCCTACCATTTATCATAGTGCTGTGCAGGTACAAAAACAGATCGTTTAGAATTTGCTAAAACATAACTGCCACTCAAAAAAGTGGGACGTATCTTTGGACGCTCATATCTAAGACTTGCCTCGATTAATCAGGTGAATAAAAGGTTACTTTGTATATACATCGTGCACTCAGTTCATTTGTAAAAAAACAGTGAAATGTTAATGGTATTTGTCCACCTTGGGGTGGATATCGATCTCAGTGACTGCCTGGTTGAAAAAAGTTGATTCTCCCGGGTAAAACGAATGTAGTAATCCGCGGTCCACATCTTCACGTTGTGGGCTTGTCCACGGCACGTTTAACAGCACTATACCCGCCGTCAGATTAACTTGTATCGCATGTTCTTCACTTATTTCTAAGTCAATTCTCAACCAAATTGATGAAATTTTGCAAAGACTATTTTTGAGTCACGCAGCGACCACCGTGAAATTTTCATCAAAGAAAATTATATAGTTCAAAAGCTAGACCATTTCCCTGCAAACACTGTACGTAATATAACGTTCGTTAAGGTTCCATTTTCGTCATTCATGGATTACCGTAACGAGGACGAGCTAGGGACATAATAATAATAACCCTAACGTCCCCAGAACGTCCTAATGACGTTACATTTATGTTTTACGTTCCAAGGACGTAAATGGGAGTTCACAGAATTACGTCCTAAGAACGAATACTGTTTTACGTAATAACGTCCCCACAACGTACAGCATTTCGTACTTAGGACGTAACTCTGTGAACTCCCATTTATGTCCTTAGAACGTAAATCATAAATGTAACGTTATTGTGACGTTCTGGCGACGTTAGGGTTATTATGACTACGTCCTTAGCACGTCCTCGTTACGTTCATCCATGAATGACGAAAATGGGACCTTTATGAACGTTATATTACGTACAGTGTTTGCAGGGTTGCCACTTGACATAATTTGTAATTACGACGTCCCTCTATAAACCCATTAAACTGGTTAAATTGAAGTTTGTTTTTAGCCCCGAATTGCATTACATGCCAGATGGTCTATCTTTATTGTTGTACAATATTTTTATCAGGCAATATTGTACAACAATAAAGATAGTCGCCGCGTGACTGGTAACGAGTCCTTGCAAAATTTCATGATAATCGGTTGAGAATTGACTGAGAAATCGGCGAAAAACATACGATAATCTGACGGCGGGTATAGGGCCTATGGTTTGAAGTGCACTAGAATCATGTTAATTTTCAGTTAAAAAGTGATAAATGTCATCATTTGTGAGGGAAAGCAGAAAAAAGGCTAAAAAAGTGACCTCTTTTTCGCGCGGCCCTATGGCGTAAATTTGTCACTGTCAATTGAAAATTAGAGAAACATTTATTGCATTTGTATCCTAATTTTCCGGCGTTTTAAGCAACACCCCATAAAGGATAGAAGTCGTTATTTGGACTGCATACATGTAGGCTAGTCTATTAGCCTAACTTGTTGCTACTTTTTTAATAGGGTCATATTTTTTTTACTCTCCCTCACAATGTGTACGCACGTGCGTACTGGCGTACGCCTGGCTACGCGCCTGCCAATTATAAACACCCTTAGAACAATGACTATAGCTGAAGACAATTAAGAAGACTCTGTCGATACCAGTCAACAGGTCCCTGACCTGAAAAGGCTGTGATGGATGGTAAATGGTTTATTTTGAATTGCAAATGAAATGCTCCCTAGAATAAATTGTGTGAGGCAGCACCAGAGGGGCCACTCAGAGGGCGCGCTATTCCATATCTAAATGTACGATAAATAGCGAGAGGTCACGAGATTAAAACCATGGTAAACAAAAACACCCAGCTTGTTGAGTGGTGGCATTTGGCATGTTTGTCTGCCATGCATTGACATGTCATGAATGATATTGATAGGAATGCATGACAATCGGCAACAGAAGATGAAGTGGTGCATCATCATCATGTGTTTTGATTGAATCTAGCCTATAACGTTTAACAATTTAGTCTACAATTAGGCCAAGGCTAGGGCCTAAGGCTAAGCCTACAAATAAAAATCAATGGTGAATCTTAAGACTTAGACTCTTACTCTTAGTGAGTTAGTCTTAGTCTTAGGCTTAAGCCTTAGCCTAAGCCTTGCTAAGGCTAAGCCTAAGGCTGAGACTTAAGTCTTAGCCTAATTGAGGCTACAGCTGTCTTAACTTAAAGACTTAAGTTACTCAATTCTTCTGTTATCATGGTTATGACTAGGCCTAAGTCTAAGTAGACTAAGTCTAAGACTAAGTCAAGACTCTAAGTCTAGCCTACTCAGTGCTCTAGGCCTACTCTAGGCCTACAGTCTGTTTCACCAGGACCTGGGAGTAGCCTTTTTCCAATTTGCTCGGTCGCTCTTTAAAATTTTTTAACAAAATTTTTCTCAGATTATTTTTTCACCTTCCCCCCAACATCCCTGAAAATTTGGTAGATTTTTTTGTGTATTAGCGAAGTTAGACCATTTGGCATGTAATAATTTTTCAAAATTACAGCTCTCTTCAACACCATTGCCGTGAAACAAGAATCCTATTACATGCCAAATAGTCTAACTTCCAAAATACACAACAAAATTGGACCAAATTTTCAGGGATGTTAGGGGAACATGAGAAAATGATCCGAGAAAAATGTTGTTAACAAATTTTAAAGAACGACCGAGCAAATTAGAAAAAGGCTACTCCCAGGTTCTGGTGAAACAGACTGTAGATATAATTCTCAAACATGTCAAGCTCGATTCAACTCAAGACAGTGAAGTCAAAATCAAATCATGTCTCAGTTCATGATAAATGATCTCTTTAATCTTTAAATATATGACTTCGCAGTCCTCCTCAATGGAGTATCAGGCGAAGGGTTGGTGCTGAGCGGCCGACCAGACTAATCGCTCAGTGGGCTCTTGAAAGCTGCTATTGATCTGGATTCAATAGGGCCAAAAAAAAATATATGTTTGTTTCCGATTTGTTGTCATTTTAACCAGTGGGTAGGTAGAGAATTTACTTTATTTTTTATTTTATATTTTGTCACTTCAACCGATCGGTAGGTAAGAATTATTTTTTATTTTATTTGGTGCCAAATTCACTTCCATGCACGTCTTATTTGCACATTACGTAACGGTTTTTTGGACGCTTTTTGACCCCATCTTCTCTTTTTCGTAACGTTTTTTAGTTACTTTGACTACAGCTAGTAACTCATCCCTTAACTTATGAGTTTCCTGAAAAAAAAAAAAAAAAAAAAAAATGTTTAATATTTTTTTTTTTAAATCCATAAAATAAATTTGGGTCGCACATGTTTTGATAGGATCGGTCGGAAATCGGAAACAAACAATATTTTTTTTTAGGCCTAGCAGCTGGTGGAAGATGATTCCAATCGGGTATGGTTTTGTACAAAAAAGAATTTTGTCCCAGCGTGGTGTTAGCTCTAATATGTTTGAATGATTTTTTATGTCCACCACGAGTTCTTTCATCTGCTGGGGTTAGAAGGTCACTGACAAGTACAGGAATTAATCCGTTTAAAATTTTGTACAGGCTTGTCAGCCTGAAGTTCTTTCTTCTAGTTTGTAAGTCAGTCCAGCCTAGATCTTGGATAAGAGCTGTTACACTTGATTTACATTGGTAGTTGTTTGTTACGAAACGTGCAGCAGCTCTTTGAATTTTGTTTAATTTATCGATGTCACCTTGCCTGTATGGATCCCATACAGGACAAGAGTATTACAACAGGACCCCTTTGAGCTGGTAGTCCGATGCTATCTCTTTAGCCCGGGGTCTCTTCACTCGGAGGACAGAACATTTGGATGGGTTGAATTTCATCCCCCAAATGTCTGCCCAGCGCTCCAACTTTGTTAAGTCCTTCTGTAGCTTTTTTTTATCGTCTTTAGATTTTATGGGCCGATAAAGGTGGCAGTCGTCAGCAAAGAGTCGAACATCAGATGAGACCGAGGATGGGAGGTCATAAATATAGCATAGAAATAAGATTGGGCCAAGTACTGTACCCTGTGGTACACCAGAACCTACATGAGCAGTGTCCGAAAAGCTACCATCTACTACTACTTTTTGTGTCCGAGTAGTGAGAAAATTTTGAATCCAAAGTAGTGTAGGTCCCCTAATTCTCGTTCTCACTGATTGATAGGGCGATTCCGTGGATGGATGTCGTACTTGTACGGACATCCTGACCAGAGATTAGACTATATCTCAGCTTACGCAAATAATTTTAGGGAAAAAAAAATATTAGATCTATTCATTTTCAAAAAAACTCCATGTACAAAATTGACCGAAAAAAACACAGATCGTCCTAAATCAGAGGAAACGTGAGATGTCGTACGGACGAACAAAAAAATAGTAGTCTACTCTAGCATTTAAAAACTCATGTTTAGTTTGAAAAATCTGTGAGTTGAGCCATACTTTTTTCCCCACATCCTGCTATAGGCCTACCCGCCGTCAGATTAACTTGTATCACATGTTTTTCGCCGATTTCTCAGTCAATTCTCAACAGACTTTGATGAAATTTTGCGAGGACTATTTTTGAGTCACGCTGCGACTACCGTGAAATTCTCATTAAAAAATATTATGTAGTTCGAAAGTTAGACCATTTGACATGTAGTAAATTTGAAATTACGACATCCTTCTATAAACCCATTAAACTGGTTAAATTAAGGTTTGTTTTTAGCCTTGAATTGCATTACATGCCAGATGGTCTAACTTTTTAGCTATACAATATTTTTCGATTTCACAGTAGTAGCTGTGTGACCTGAAAACAGTCCTTGCAAAATGTCATCAAAATCGGTTGAGAATTGACTGGGAAATCGGCGAAAAACATGCGATACAAGTTAATGTGACGGCAGGTATAGATCAATTTCTCAGGGTGTTCTAAAGAGTGAGAAAACATAATTTTACCAGATACTTTATTTGTTAATAGACAAGGTCACAATGAAAAAATGAAAACAACATGTGGTACGGACAGTTTGGAATATGTCTTACGGACGTCTCTGAAAAATGTCAGTTGTGGCTATCTAAAAGAGTGTTCACTTTGATTTTTTTATTTGAGTATGGCGAAATTGTAAGTTTAGATTATTATAATGTGAATAATAATCTATAGGTGGGGTAAAATTTCAGTTTTAAGCAAATTAAAAACACAAAATATTAAAAAATCTAATATCAGGTCTTAATTGATGTATAGAATTTTGTTAGAGCTTCTTATTTGACATATGTGAATACTGATAATTATCATGAATATAATTATGTGCCCATCATACTAACATTTTGTAGATCTTGCAGCTTCTTCACAATTTCTGTAGGGCTTTTTTATGTCCTCTTTGGAGGGCCACACTTAATATATGTCGTACGGACAACACAGTATAAACTTCAAAATCACACATCATGGCATGTATAGTTTTTCAAATTATTTTAAAAATATAGGTTGAATGCTATGGTTCTATGTTGCTCTATTATATGCTAATAAGGGACTAAACAAATAGTTTTTTTTATTGTTGCACATCATCATGTATACTATTTTTTCCAATATATACAAAAAGAGACAAAGACATGATGCTGGCCATTATATGTAATATTATTTCACGCATTTGAGTTATGGCAGAAAAGATACATATGCACTGAAGACCAAAATATTATATTAATTTATTTTGTGAGACTAAATTCTTAACTGTCAAAGTTGATCCGAAAAAAGATTAAGTTTCATCATTATAAACAAGCTTGAAAAATACAAAATAGACAGACATCCGTTTACATAATTGGTAAAACAATGCTTGCATTGTACATGTTGTAGGGAGATGCAATTGTTTAGAACAAAGTTATAGTATTTTCACAGTGAAAATATTTATTAGCAGAATATAGAGATACTCATGATAGTTTAGTCATTAGAATAAGCAGAGGCAGATTTCAAAATATATATGTGGGATACCCGCAAAACTCGATATGTATTGAGATAGCTGGATAACAGTGTTTCTCACTAAAATATTTTGAATGTATCCATCTCTGATTCAATGTCAAACAAGCCCTAGATGCCCCTCTGTTAGTCAATAGATCTGGTAGTTATGAAAAACCTTTTCAAATAAATGGTGAAGTAACCAATGAACAGATTCAAAGGTGGAGATTATCAATATAATGTACAGGAAATGCTGTCCGTACGACATTTTATATGAAATGCCAATTGCATAAAAACTAATGATGTGAAATATTTTAAACAGAACCAAGCAAACCTTTGCTAATCAAAGAAAGAGGATTTGTAGTAACAAAATTAAAGCTGCAAAATTGATTAATTAATGTGGAAAAATTATGTTTCGTATGTCACTTGACTGATCTCAGCCTCAGGCAGTCAGGGCAGTCAGGCTCACCGCTCAGTCTCAGAGTCAGATTGACATTGACATGACAAATTGACATGCATTGCATGACTGAACTTCTAAAGGTTTTCAAGTTGTACAAGATTTATACATCACAAAAAAATTAAAATTGTTTCATATAAAAATTAATTTCTCGCACTCTGTCCCTGCAGTGATTTTCACTATGATACGTATACGCTGGTATCGGTATCAGCCCATATTGCACTCTAGCGGTAGGCCTATACTAGCTATAGTACTATAGGCCTATAGTTTGAACTGCAATATATGGCAGTCACGTCAAATGTGACTTGATTGTGTGAGACAATTAATACAAACGTTGTTCATTTTTCGTGCGATATGGGAAAATGTAGCACATGTCCAATGAATAATGTGTTCGCCTAAAGAGTAACTCGTTCTCACTGATTGATAGTGATACTTGACTGATCTCAGCCTCATACTGTGTGAAAAGGGGAGGGTTTAAGTGTGAAAAGTTGAGTATGCAGTCTAGATTTATCATGAGAAGCACAAATCATAGTATTGCATCATATTACAATCTGTTTCAATTCACATAAAATAGTATGATATGACTTGCTAATTGATGCTATAGATCTATATCTATTCGATGCTTGAAGTTATAATCTTCAATATTGCCAAATATTGTGATGAAAAGAACTAATATTGCAGCACTTGATCAAAATATCATAATCACATGCAGAGTTCAAAATCAAACTGGTGATATTTCACACAAAAAAAACTAGACTAAGATCAGTCTCGCAGTCAACGGTCTCACAGAAATTTTAAAAAATGACAAACAAATTATATAATGATAATCAATAGAATAAAACCTTTTTATCCCACGCAGCATGTCTGGCCGTGTGTCTGTGTCTCGTTTCCAGACGATATCTTGACAACCGTTAGCCAGATTGTTTTGATACTGCATACACACAACTCTTAGGGGATGTAGATGTGCCTTTTGGGGGTTATGACCGTTGCCCTATTTTTTTACCTTCGATTTTCCGAGGCCATTATTGACTTTAATTAATGGCTCCTGGATAGGAGGTTATGGCCTTTGACCTCATTTTTGACCTTCGATTTTGAAAACATTATTGGCTTTAATTAATCTATTTGAACGTTTGCTGGATTGTTTCCATATTGCACACACTCACCCCCCAGGGGGTGTAGATGTGCCTTTTGGGGGTTATGACCTTTGACCTGATTTTTGACCTTCGATTTTGAGGCCATTATTGACTTTAATTGATGGTGGATGATAATGTCAGTTTCCTAACGTTATTGAAAAGCGTTGGCTGGATTGTTTTCATATTGCACATACACATCTCTTAGAGTTATTTAATACTATTTCCACTTCAAGAGGAAACTAAAAAATACACATGGCATAAAGCATGTAAGTTGGTGCCACTTTGTTTCACCAACATTGACAAAACAGCCCAAAATCAACTTTATCTTACAAAATTAAAAATGTTTGTATCATTTACTGTGTCATTTCTAAAAAATGATGCAAAAAACCGCAGGGCTTAAACATTTATAGTTTTTTTCCAATGAAACAATGAAAAGCATGTAAAGGGTGTAAATGAGTGGCCTATACAAACATGATATAAAGTACAAAACAGAAGATAAACACTGCTCCAAACAATATATTATATGATTAACACTATTAACTCATAGCAGTCTGGCCGTTTTGACATTGGACGACTGTGTGGTCTGACCACTTTTGTGATTTTAAGACATATTCTGATACACCAGATATAAATATTAGAGTGATGGCATATGTATTTCCCATACACCACAGGAACAGACATACAATATATGACCAGAATACACTTTATTTAATTTGCCGATGTAATGTTGCCATGGTAACCAATCGCCATTTTGAATATGCTAATTAGGTAGTCAAATTTTCGGAAGTTTTGTTTAAAAAAAGTATTTTTGAGATCCACGGAGATTCAGGAGTACAACATTATATAAATTCACATAAAATATATTAAAATACATCACAGACGGTTTGAAGGAGCATTCAATAGGTCTATGCACACAAATTAATAGGGTAAATAAGCTAATACCATGGGATATAGTAATGTTTCTGAATTCTCTGAAGGGCATATCATATTTCATATTTTGAGATGACAGTCCCATCTTATCTGTAAAATACCAAAAGCCTCGTATTCAGCTGAGCCTGGAATTTTATTTTTAGTTCAGAAACGGTTGTGACACAGATATATCAACCCTTTATGTTCTAGGGTCCCCATGCTGTGTTCATAGTTGCGCAAGTGACGTCATCTAGTGAATGGCTAAGCAGTGTTGCTAGGTCCGAGCTGGGCTCGGACTTAGACTGCAACGTCATAAATTCCAGGTCCGAGCTGGGCTCGGACTTAGACTGCTATGAGTTAAAGAAATTAGAAAAAAATCATTTTCAGTTTTATAATATGCAAGTGGTAAGTGTAAGGAGTGAAAATATGCGAGGTGGGAGAAAATCAAATGACCAATTATTAAATTTTTGGGAAATTTTATGAAAAGGATAACCACAATTGTGCATGAAGAGTACCCTATTTCAAGGGCTTCAAGCTCAGCTCTAGTGCTGTGGCAGCGTCAAGGATTTTTTGATAGGTGATGCAAATATTTAAAAGAAACGAAAATTGTTAGAATTGAATAAATTTAGCAAAAACAGACATTTCTAAGTCTGCACCCAGATTCAGTTAGTTATCCGATATATTTGGGTCAAGTGTACAGTAACTCATAATAAATAAACAAATAGAATCACATAAACTATCATGAAATATCAGGTTACTGGTGACTATATAAGTAAGCCTACTGCAAGGTATTTGAAAATTATGATCTTGCTATCAAAGTATATAAAAAATGTTGAGCTCAACATTATCTGAAACATAGAAAATCAATTGTGTGATTTTTTTGGATTTTATGGCCGGTATGCAAACTTTTTGCGAATGCCCATCAATATAAGGTTGTTACTGTTACTGTAGGCCAATCATACTAATGTAGTCTGCCTACAAAAAATGGAACTGCTACTGTGTTACGACAAAATGTATGTGAATTTATATTGATCTAATAACTTCCGAGCACCATTTCAACATAAGTCTGTTGTGATTTCGGGCGGACTTCTTTATCTGTAGCCCACAATTCTATAGCCTGAGCAAAAAAATATCTGTAAAATATTATGAATTCCTGTCAATTTGTTTTTATCCCTCCCTAATATTTCTGATCGATTTAAAAGCATTCTAATTATTGTTTAGAAGACATGAGGTAGGTAAATTAAATCTACGCTCGATATTTTCTCAGATTTTCAACCTTTTCAAAAACGTGACGTACAGTCGGACAAAATATAAATAGCTATAATTTGTAAATAATTCGGATAAAATTCACAATTTTTCCAAATGACAAACCTTTTGACACGTTATTAAATATGTGAAATATCTGAGGCACTTGCTTCATCATAACTTTATTAAATTATCGAAAATGAAAGCGTGACGTACAGTCGGACAAAAAATCTGAAAATCATCCATTATTTGCCACGCAGCCGAAAACCATGTGATTTACCCAGACAATGTACCATATCTTAACTGACACCAGGGTATAATCTTGGAAATGTATTTTTTGTTATTCATACCAACTTGTCACTTAAAAATATGTCTGCAAACTATAATTATCATTTTTACAATAAAAATGTCAAAAAATGCTTTTTGCTCATTTATGGTCATATTTACATGTTTTAAAAATTTTCTGTAATGGGAAATCGCTGAAATGAAATATCACCATACATTTTGCGCATTCAATTTTTAAAAATCTTAAAGAACAACTATTTTTTACTATGTTATTATGTCTTTATTTGCTCAAAATACCAGTGAAACAGGAAAAATGGTCTATTTTTACCTTTTCAAATGTTTGGTGGGCTATAGGACCAAAAATATTGAGCAAAATGCACTAAAATTGCACATTTTAAGCTTCTGCAAGGCTTCTTCTATAACTTAGTATCATTTATAATTCTCTTAGAGCATTCAAATTGATGTATGATGAAGCAGAATATGGGGATACGTTGAAATCATGGGCGGTACCAACTTACATGCTTTGTGCCACTAGAAATATCAATATCTATGTAACGTCCGTAACGATAACTTTTTTACTACTTTTATAAGTCGATTGTGTTTTTATCACAGTTAACCATTAATTTGTATGAGATACCTTTAGTTTGCAAGATGCATGCTTAACTAATGTTATTTTTATAGAAAATTTAAAGAAACTATGAATAAATACATTTTATATGTCAAAATCCTATATTTATAGATTTTTTGTATAGTTATTTTAAAATAAAATAAAAAAAATCATATTCCCATGCTCTCGCGTTTGTTTTTCAGTGTGATTCTTTTCAATTAAGGGTATTGTCTGTAATATAAAAGCAAAATATTTGTTAAATATTCAGAATTTCTTCCACGTGTTCCTAAATGTCTACTTCCGTATGGGATGACCATAATACGTTTTTGTATCTCATTAAGTGCTATAGCACATAAAACAACTTATACATAAAAGCATAGCCAAATAAATTACTTACCAAATAACAATCAAGAACTATGAGACTACAAAAACTTGTCTGCAATTCAAATCCAACTTAGGGATAGTGGAGATCATGGCACTGTTTGCCGCCAACATTGTTTCGAGAGTGATCATAAATGGTGTGATATTAGGCTTTTTTAAAGCATTTTTGAGCCTTTTTAAGCTGTTTAGTTTAGGCTTCCACTCAAACTGTGAAGGAATGACTAAGGTTTAGCTTAGGCTTTCACTTGAACTGTTGATAAATGACCAAGAAATTTAAACTGGCTTTGAAAGCTTATGAAAGCTTAACAAACTGCTAAGCATAAATAGTCTCAAGCTTTTTAAAAGCATTTGACGCAGTTTTTATCAGTTTGGTGAATATTAGCAAAGGTTAAAGGGACTGGCCCAGGATAAAATAACCAAAAAATCGGTGATTTTATTTCGGGTTCTTAATATGACCATATGATGTAAACATGTACATAGACTAAAACTGCAATTTTTTTATAATTTTTGTGTTGCGCATTCACGAGTTAGGCTAGATATAGAGACGAAATTCCTGATTTCCAATTATTGACAACCATGTCAAAAATAGGAAATGCGGGAATTTCGTCTCTATATCTAGCCTAACTGGTGAATTGCGCAGCACAAAAAATATAAAAAATTGCAGTTCTGGTCTATGTACATGTTTACATCATATGGTCATATTAAGAACCCGAAATAAAATCACCGATTTTTTTATGATTTTAGCCTGGGCCAGTCCCTTTAATGAGAATAAAAGCTTAGATAAAGCTTAGGAAAGCTCTAATCTCGGTAAAAAGCTTTCTGAAAGCCTAATTAACTGCTAAAATAGGCAGTTTACTCTGGCCAGGGTGAAGTTGACCCAGCACTTTGACCTAATTTATAACATCAGTAAATCCGACTTAAAGGGACCCCTTGGGATGAGACATTTTCAATGTTGTCAATTTTGAAAATTTACCTTATATGAAGCCATATAGCCTACTGATCTTAACTGAAAATACAAAGAAGTCAAAAAAATAATTTTAAAGCACCGAAAAAGAGTGAAATAGTTATATTTCCAGGTCGTATATTGCCATGTAAACAAAACAAGTCAGCAATATGCAGCACTTCATACCACATATTCCCACGTCTTGGCCGAGGAGATCAAAGCAATCGCCGCTAATTGGTGTCTGATTGGTGTCTTATAGTCAGGACATGAGGTGATACACCTGCAACACTTATTGTCTGCCCAGCGCTGGGCCGACGGCATCAACATGTGGCCCAGTGCTGTAGGGACATTGAATCGTCCTTCAGCATGTGTTTAGGTATACAAAAAGTTTGTTTGGGTTTCAGGCGGTTTCATGGAAATATTGATAAGAAATGTTTATAAAAATCTAAAAACTCTGAAAAAAATAAAATCATGATCTGGGGGATACACTACTTCATTACATAACTAAAAACGAAAATTGATGTCATCCCAAGGGGCTGCTTTAAATATTTTGCGGAATATCATGAAAACCGCTCAAGATAGCTACACCATTACTATAAAACAAATTGTAAGGTTTCAGGAGAGGATGCATTTTGAGTAATTTCAACTTGATCAAATTCAAAATGGCCACCTATCTGCCATTATTCACCTTGACAGGCCTGATATTGCGGAATATCATGAAAACCGTTCAAGATAGCTACACCATTACTATAAAACAAATCGTAAGGTTTCAGGAGAGGATGCATTTTGAAAAATTTCAACTCGATCAAATTCAAAATGGCCGCCTTTTGACCATTATTCACCGACAGCGAGGTATCCACATGTATGTTATCAAATGATATATCGATTACATAATAATGGTAGGCACACTTGGGCAACTGATATTGCATTGTTATTGACAAAGTTTGGTTTTCAGCATGTTTGGGCACAGCAAGGAGTCGGGAATGAAGATGTATTTTTTGAAGTGTTATATTTACGATTAAAAAATCATTTTAAATCAAATTGGGAGGACCGTATCAAGAATTCTAGCAAGTTAGCAATATATTCACAGTTTAAATGTTATCTTATTCCAGAATCATATTTAGAAATAATTAATATTCGCAAATATTTAATTGCGTTTAGTAAATTTTGATGTTCAAATCACCAACTAGCGATAGAGCAGGGAAGACATTCAGAAATTTTGATGGCAGATAGGATATGTGTTTTGTGTAATGCTAGAAATTGTGTTGTGGTTGAAGATGAATATCATTTTCTTTTAATTTGTGACGACTATAAATTGTTAAGACATAGATATGTTACCAAGCACTTACCTCCATATGATGAAGCTCAAAACGGATTTCAAATATTTATCAATTTAATGAAGACCAGTGACACAGATGCAATGCGTGATGTGGCTTGTTTGCAAATTTAATATAACTAAATTAATTTGTAAAATGGTTGTACATTGGGCCTTTGGCCATATAGTACTAATAAATATACTTTGACCTTGACTTTGACTTTTTTATTCACCTCGACAGGCCTGATATTGGGCAAACCATGCTAGATAGCTAGACCATGAATTACTATAAAACAAAATGTGAGTTTTCGGGGGATGATGCACCCTGACAATTTTTAACTGTATCGAATTCAAAATGTCCGACAATCTGCATTGTTTACCTTTATAGGCCTGATATCAGGTAAACCGTGTTAGATAGCTAGCTAGACCATTACTATGAAACAAAATGTGAGATTTCAGGAGAGGATGCATCTTGAAAAAATTTGACCCAATCAAAAATTTAAATGGCCGCCTATTGGCCATTATTCACGTTTTTTTGTAAACCGTGCCAGATGGCTAGACCATTACTATATATAACAAAATGTGAGGTTTCAGCTAGGAGACGATGCATCTTGAAAAGTTTAGACTTGATCAAATTCAAAATGGCCGCCTATCGGCCATTATTCATTTTCACAAGGCTGATATTTGGTAAACCGTGCTAGATTGCAAGACCATTCCTATAAAATAAAATGTGAGTTTTCTGGGGAGGATGCACCCTGGAAATTTTTAACTATCGAATTCAAAATGGCTGACAATCTGCATTATCTACCTCGATAGGCCTGATATCAGGTAAACCGTGCTAGATTGCTAGACCATTACTTTAAAACAAACCATTACTATAAAACAAAATGTGACGTTTTAGAAGAGGATGTATTTTGAAAACTTTCGACTCGATCAAATTCAAAATGGCCGCCTGTCGGACACTATTTACATTCACATTGCTGATATTTGGTATACCGTGCTAGATAGCCAGACCATTAGACCTACCATAAAATGAAATGTGGCATTTTAGGAGAAGATTTGCATCTTGAAAGATTTTGACTCTAGATATCAAATTCAAAATGGCCGCCTATCTGCCATTATTCATTTCACATTGCCGTTATTTGGTAAACCATGCTAGATGGCTAGACCATTACTATAAAACAAAATGTGAGATTTCAGGAGAAGATGCATTATGAGAAGTTTTGACTCGATCCAATTCAAAATGGCCGTGTATCGGCCATTATTCACTTTCACATGGCCAATATTTAGTAAACCGTGCTAGATGGCTAGACCATTACTATAAAACAAAATGTGAGTTTTCGTGGGAGGATGCACCCTGGAAATTTTTAACTCTTATCAAATTCAAGATGGCCGACAATCGGCATCGTTTACCTCGATAAGCCTGATATCAGGTAAACCGTGCTAGATAGCTAGACCATTACTATAAAAAAATGTGATGTTTCAAGAGAGGATGCATCTTGAAAAATTTGCGACTAGATCAAATTCAAAATGGCCCCTTATCGGCCATTAATTACTTTCACATGCCCAATATTTGGCAAACTGTGTTAGATGGCTATCTAGACCATTACTATAAAACAAAATGTGAGGTTTCTGGGGATGATGCACCCTGAAATTTTTTACCTAGATTGAATTCAAAATGACCGTCAATCAGCCATTATTTACCTCGATTGGCCTGATATTGGGTAAACCGTGCCAGATAGGTAGAACATTACTGGGATACTGAGTAGGATCATTAATTCCAATGGAGTTTTGCAATCTCTGACAGACTGTGTAATTCTTATCTTACTCTTAGACTGAGCCTCTTAGACCTAGTTGTCTTGCGTCTTGAGTTTTGACCTAGCCTTGGACTACATTAATAACCCTACACAAAATTTCTTAAATAAAATTCTAATTCGGAGTGGGAGCTGCTGGACTTATGTAGTCTTGTTTTTAAATAAAATGCCGAAAACACACATTTTCAATAGTGACTCACAGCCACACTGTGACAAGTTTGTCAGAGCTCTGCCTTAATTGCCTTGGCCCTGGTCTTAAGTCTCTCCTACTCAACCCTAGGCCTATCCGTGTCGTGTTGGCTCTTGCTTGGACTTGATTGTCTTGAACTTTGAAGGCTTGATTGTACCCCTCCATCATTCAGTTATCACATTTTATCGCCCATACTGAATGACGGGAACTTTTGTTATCATCCAGGGGTGTACAGGGGTGTACAAAATGAAAGTTGGCTTTTCGGTATATTCTATTCTACTCACTCAATTCTCAAGCGATTGTCACGAAATTAAATTATCTAGTCATTTGGCAACAACTTTCGTGAAATTCCATTGAGTATTTAAAAAATTAGACCAATTGACATGTAACTCAATTCTGTTAATAAACCGGAATGAAGTTATATAAATAAAATGGGTTTATAGAGGAGCGGTACTACAAAGTCATGTCAAGTGGTCTAAATTTTGAACTATGATATACCAGTACAATATTTTTTACGAAATTGTTAGGATAAATGCAAAATGACTAGAAAATAGGGTTATAAAATTTCATGTAAATCGCCTGACTATGTTGACTGCATGAGTAGATACCGAAAAGCTAATTTTTATTTTGGCCCAGCTTCCACCGTCGGACAGACTATAGACTAATCTATTCAGGCTTTTCATATGAGGGGGAGTGGTCGAAGGGGTCGCATAACCCCCCCCCCCTATGACTACTAAGCTGAAAATTTACCCCAGTAACATCCTCCAGAATTCACCATATTGCATTTGCACCATTTTGCAGCTAAACTAAATATACAATTATTATTTTTAATTTGGAATCTCCTAACCTGCGCCCCGCTTCGCTCAATGCTTTATAAATTCAAGCAATATTTTACATCTTTTAAATTTAGAAAACTTTATACCTCTGATAAATACAAGATTCAAACTTGCCTTCAAAAATTGCTGGGCAAGTGCCTGGTTTGTGTGCACATACAGTAGAATCGGTTATAACGCGGTCCGCACATGGATCCCAGTTTTTTTTCAGGTTAAATTTGACCTATTAACTAAAAGTGCCTGTATTTTTTAGTCTTGATCACGCGCGCGTCTGTGTTAAAGTGCTTGTGCACGTTCACATGTGCTAACCAGTCATCCATGCATGCAGTGATCATTGCACGTATTCGCGGCCACACTGTAGACAGGCGCGACTACTAACGACGCCTCGGATTGACCTTTTGACTGCTACTGTTCATAATGAAATAAAAAGTAGCGATCCGCGGTATAGGTCCTATGATGATTCTGTTATACCATGCTATATGACGACCTTATTATACCGCGGTAGGCTATTTGACGATCTTGGCATACCGTGGTAATATTTATATTATTATTGTTACAGCGCTATTTATGACGATCATATTGCACTGCGGTGGCAGACAACACGGACAAAACCAAGCACCACACACACAGACATTATCTTCAAGTGCATACATTCTGAGGCACTGTAATGCGGTGGCTGTGAATATGGTTGGCGCGAAACATCGGTGCAGTGTTGTTCTAGTGCTGGGACCCCGCGTCATTGGCGCATCGGCTTGGCGTCTCGTGGCGGCGTGTGCCCCGTTCACGTTTATCCCCCGTGATGCTATACCCTGCCTCATTTTCCAAATCCATAACATGAGAGTTTAGGAGCTATCATTATCTAATTTACATCATTATTTTCAGCGTTGAATAAGCTTTCTGGTGATATTTAGTTTATGTCCGTACGATCATAATTGCAAAAGAAGGAATTTGTAGTGCAATGATTATCACAACTAGCTAACACCCTGACACCGCTGACGTCCCCTGCCAATTAGTGGTGTGAAGCACCTTGTAAAGCCAAGGGCGCACTAGATGTTAATGCACCGCATATAAAAAAATATATACATTGAAAACCCCATTTAAACATGGTTTTGAATTAATAACAGACAAGCTAAAAAGTATTTAAGATACAGTGAAAATAGTTATATCACCAGAAAACATTTTCAGCCACTATAATCTGACTTATACATTTAGTCGGCTGGAAACATGAAAAAGTCGTATCTTGTCAATGCAGGGCCGGCAGACATCTGCAGACGTGACACAGTCTGTGAACAGTTAATTTCAAAAAGGTGTATCTTTAGAAGGATATAGCTATCTGGTATGGTGATTTGAAACTACCAGTACACATCTGCACACAGTGTAATGATCAATGTTGTATCAATGCTGGCCCACTTCATCCGACGCTGTACCAGCCTTAAGCCGATAGTGAATCATAGAGTAGCGATATAATTCTAGCATATCTCGTCGATTCTCAACGCCTTGTTTTCAAATCCCACCCTCTCATTATACCTTTCAATCAGTTCTAAAAATACACCTAATTTTTTACACGAAATAGAGAAGCGTATTTGTTATAAAACGTATACTCTAATAACGCCTTGTGTGATCCCATAGTGTGCACAGGGTCTGTGTAGATCATTTACACCTTTCATTCCGGCCTAATGTCGCACTTCAATCTGTTAGCTACACATGGAGTGATTTCACGGGGCACAAGATGTCATCATATCTCACGAGTGTTAATACATTGTTATATCTATAGATATATAGATCGTTTTATTGACCAAAGTAATATGTATGTTATAAACATTGTAATATCTAGTACATACTAGCATAGCGACGACTATCACCGCCTGATTTTGCGTGTCCATATATAGACCCAATGTATTGACCATCAGGGTAGAACGTCCGTCCTGCTATAGCGCGATCCGCTTATTACGCGGTCCCGTTTCTTGGACCCCAATTACCGCGTTACAACGGGATTCTACTGTATCATGAAAATTAAGAAATATGACCTAATATTATAGTCTAGCCTCTAGGCCTATATATTAGGAATTATATAGTTTAGCCCTGCCATTAGAAGGCGTATTTAATATTTTTGACAGTGATTTCCAAGTTAAAGTTTTTAAAATGTCCTTCCGTCCTGTCACAGAAGAATTTTGTTTAGCTGAGATAATATTTTTGGCGAGCCCCATCGGGGCTTATTTTTTAGGCCTCAGCCAAAATTTTGGCTGATGCCTATTGTCTTCACCAGGCGAGTCTGTCCGTCTATCCGCCCGTCCGTCCGTCTGTCCGCCACTTTTAGCACTATAACTTGTTTCGCATAACTGGAATGCACATTAAACTTCACATACAGGTTAATCATGACTAAAGCTTGACTAATTTCACATTTGACCTTTTTGTGACCCCTATGACCTTGACTTTTTTCGGATCGACAATTTTTCTCGTTAACGCGATTCACTTAACATTTTTTATGTATCGCTCCAAAATTTATACTATATAGTTATCCATTTCACTAATAGCTCGGATGAGTTCGAAATTGTGCGATATTCGGACAGAAACTAGGTCATGGCAGCCAAAATGGCATTTGGGCCATTATTTTTTTAATATGCGTAATATCTAGAAAACCGGACCAGATAGCTAGAACATTAAGTACTATCTATAGAACAAAATGTGCAGTTCCAGGTAGGGATATACCATGAAAAATTTCAACATGATAAAATTCAAAATGGCCGACCTGCGGCCACTTCCGATCGACAAATTTTCTCGTTAACGCGATAACCTTAACATTTTTTTATGTTTTGCTCCATAATTTATACCATATATTCATTTCACTAATTAATAGCTTGGATGAGTTTGATATTGGGCAAGATTCGGACAGAAACTAGGTCATGGCAGCCAAAATGGCAGATTATCGGCCATTATTTTTTTAATATGCGTAATATCTGAAAAACCGGACCAGATAGCTAGACCATTACTATAGAACAAAATGTGCAGTTCCAGGTAGGGATATACCATGAAAAAATTCAACAAGATAAAATCCAAAATGGCCGACCTGCAGCCACTTCAAATCAACAAATTTTCTTGTTAAAGCGATTCACTAAACATTTTTTTATGTATCACTTTAAAATGTATCTATTACTATACAACAAAATGTGCAGTACCAGGTAAGGATATACCATGAAAAATTTCAACTTGATAAAATTTTAAATGGCCGACCTGCGGCCACTTCTGATCGACAAACTTTCTCGTTAATGCGATTCACTCAACATTTTTTTATGTTTCGCTCCAAAATTTATACCATATAGGCCTATCCATTTCACTAATAGCTCGTATGAGTTCGAAATTGGGCAAGATTTGGACAGAAACTAGGTCATGACTGTCAAAATGGCCAATAATATTTTTTTGTTATGCGTAATATCTGGAGAACTGACCTGATAGCTAGATCATTACTATAGATCAAAATGTGCAGTTCCAGGTAGGGATATACCATGAAAAATTTCAACATGATAAAATTTAAAATGGCCGACCTGCGGCCACTTCAGATCGACAAATTCACTCGTTATTAAACACGATCCACTCATCATTTTTCATGTTTCGCTCCAAAATGTATACCATATATCCATTCCACTAATAGCTTGGATGAGTTCAAAATTGGACAAGATTCGGACAGAACCTAGGTCATGGCGGCCAATATGGCTAATTATTGGTCCCTATTTTTTTAATATCTGGAAAACTGGACCAGATAGCTAGACCATTACCATTAAACAAAATGTGCAGTTTCAGGTAGGGATATACCATAAAAAATTAAACTTGATCAAATGCAAAATGGCCGACCGACAATTTCAATAATGGCAGTGGGCTATTGTCGAGTGTGCTTTTGTTTCAAATGATTTTCACTTTTAAACGATGATTAGAGGCTGAGGCTTGTTTTTATATGTAGTGAGATTGCTGTGCATGTGCAGTCTGTATACATGTGGGTTGACACAGCAGGTCCATATTGGTCGTGGGGCTACTTGACAGGGCTGCGAGACCAACTTCCTGTCAGTTGGTCTAGATGTAATCAGTCTGACTTCAATCTGACTGACCACCGGACCTATATCCCATAGTTACCTGGGCCCGTTCATCACAAGGACCTGAGGGCCATTGGTAGCAAATCATCCCCCATCAGGGGGTATTCTAATTAACGCCCTGGGCGTTTATTAGAATTTATACAATATTCATGAAGGCTTACAATGTAGGACTGACAGGCACTTTATAGATATGACTTGGTGTGCTTTTTGTTTATACTACATGTCTTTTATTTTGCAATTGAAACAAACACAACAATGTACATGTAACAGAAGGTTTCTCTTTTTGTGCTTTTCTAATTTATTAAGCCATTTCTTTATATATACCAAGACAGTACTAGTAGTAATAGTTTTACTTAGTTTCATTTTTACTTTTATTTACAGGATGACTACTCAGATGAATTTAGCCAGGATGATCAGGTTAGATTATAATGCTGTTATGTGTACATGTTGAAAGCTATTTTAGCATATTTATTCTAATAAACACCAATATTCCAATTAACCCTTTGAGCCCTCACGATGCATTAAAGCATCATTTTACATCCCTAAAAACAGATTTAATTTTCCTACAACTAGGGGTTTTAGAATGAAAATTTCCATGAAACTGGTTCACCAATACATGACAATTTTCTTTAATTTTCTACCCACATCAAATCATCTTCATTTACTACATGTCGAGAATTGCGGCAGCAATTCGCGGCTTGTAGTGGATGAAGATGACAATGGTAAACTCAGGCTTGAAAGGGTTAAAGCACACCCCCCTGATTTGAAAATAAAACCCACAATCTTGTACACTATATGATCATTAAAAACTACTCTAATAATCGCCCACCCCCCTGTAATCTCAGGCGTTATTATAATTATTGCCCCAGACATTTATTAGAATAAATAGGTCTACAGTATATATGTAGATCTTAAAATTTCACTTGACCGAATAGTTAAGATTTTTAATACCCAACCCAACAGTAGGTCATAACCCATCACCCCAGACATCTATCCGTCTGTCCACATTTTGTTTCTGGAGCATATCTGTGGAAACTTATCCATATGGGTGTTTTAAAAATGCAACCCAAAATTATATTATTACTTCATAATGATGTCAAAATAAAAGGCGTTACAAATGTTATCTCTGCACTTTTTGACAAAATAATTCCTCTTCGTCCTTTGAAAAAACTAAAGCATGCTTCTTTAGCTTTAAAATAAACCCATTGTATTATAAATGCATACATCTCGTTGAACCCCTGTAACTACCAGACAAATTAGTCAATGACAAATGTTCATTTAATGTGAGGAACTACCCAAACTTTATTTGGTGGCACATTATGTTAAATTAATTGTATTCAAAATATGTCAATTCCCACATATATACATAACTAGTAGTGAAATTGTAAAATAAAACACATACATGTACTACTACTAGTTGAAAATATTTTACTCATGGTTCCAAGAATCAATAAGACAGTAGTAAACTGTACTACTTTGGAAAAGTTGTTCCTAAGCTAGTGCAATTTAATACTATCTTACTGTATGCACATGTCTGCAATAGGGTGTTTAAAAACGAATTTGATACATGTATACAACAATTACCATATTAATTCAATTATTAAGCATGACACTTGCAGAGGCGTGCTGCTTACTGCTCTACTTACTTCCACACAGGCCACTGCAGCTGCCGCCGTATTTATTTGTTTTCAAAATAGCTACTAATCTGAAGATATCAACTTCTGCTTCCTCATACTTCACATAGCCATCACATACCACCGGGGAATTTTTTGTGACATTATGGTTCCGAATAATCAACCTTTTAAATACTTTGGCCAATAACAAAGAACTCGTTAGCGCGTTTCAAGAAAAAGTTTCTTTTAATTTGACAAATATGCAAATATTCCTCCCCCTGGTTTGAAAATATGATCATTAAAATACTACTCTTATAAGTGCCCATAACCCCCCTGTAATCTCATCCCCCAGGTGTTTGTTAGAATAAATATGGTGTATATAGGATAAAATATTTAATGTATGCCGTATATCCCTGCGTATAATGCGATGTTTTTTCTTAGCTATTCATGTCACAGAAAAGGCACCTCGTATTATACATAGATGTAGCTCTCTAGCGGTAAGTTCAGCGGTAAGTTCTCTAGCTGTAAAACGTATCTGTAAACATAGGCCAGTCAGTGTGTTTGGTAAGCAGGCCTTTGCAACAAGAACAACAGTTAGACTATGCCTTTCCAACTAGTAGAATGTCATTTACTGTATTTCACAGACGACGTATATTAGCGGCCTCGCGACGATTGTGATAATGCACCAAGTGAGCACGATACACTAACGCAATGCAGGGTCAAAGTTAGGACACTGTCGTCGAAGCTGGCCCAACAATTTTAAAGCAGCATTGGACATTGAGTCGTGTTTGTTGTGAGTGCAAGCCCAGCAAACAACAGTCGTTCAAGCAATGCTGTTACATTGTTGGGCCACCGTCTGTGATGCTGACACAACATTGTTCCAGCGTTGGGTGAATGTGTCTTGTTTGCTGGGATCCCCCATCTCACATTCCCGCCGATACTGCCCATTGGTTTTGCAGAGCTGTACTGTTGCCGCTGCTCCTGTCATTGAGCATTGTGTATGCAGGTGTCTGTCCTGTGTCATGGTGCTATTAGTAGAATGAAATAATATCCATGCCTCACATTTAGATGGCCCTGGACGCTGCCGACGTCCAAAATTTGAGGTCGTATTATACAGAGGGGCAGGCGTTTTTCAGGTCATCCGAGGCCTCAAATCTTAACTTGTATTATACATGGCGTCGCACTATACGCGGGGATATACAGTAGATACATTTATATGTTTCATTTGTATGTACAATACTGTAAGTGTTTTTCTTTCTTTCAGAAAACACCAATGAGACCTGCAAAATCAATAATCTCACCCAGACCAAAAGGTGACATTTCTTGTTTGCGGAAATTGTTTATTTCTATTAAAAATAGTTATTTAAAATAATAATTGATTTGAATCCTTATCATTTTTTAGTTGAATTTTGAACTTTGATCTTCTGCCACAGATACCTAAAGCTCTATTTATTATTGATGAGTCGAATATACAGTGTATATAGCTATATTTGTCATTTGTTTTCTTTCTGGTACAATGTTTATAAATTACTTAAACTGTCTGTATTTAATTCTTGTGTTGCTAGGACCGTATATATGGCTTCAAGCATCATTCACACCAGCTGGAAATTGTGTCGTCAATTGCAGCTTTAAATGAATAAAATTAAATTCAGCACCACTGTAAGGGTTAATACATAGAATTATGTTTCCAGGAAAGAAGGGAAAACAAAAGAAGTATTACAGTGCTGGTGAGCTTTTGCAGATATATAAACATGACTTAAAAAGTCTTGAAGTCATATTTATGCATTTTGTAGTTTAAATGACAAAAAAACTTCATTATCATCTAATCTAATTATTATGTACATGTACATAAAATTAGTTTTTCTAGATTTCAAAGGGGCACTTAACCTCCCCCTCCCCCCGTTGAATACTGTATTAATTTGGTTTCCAGGTATTCAGGTTTTTGAGATTTTGGAAGTAAGAAGACTATCACTGTTTACAATATCTGGAATTTTTTTATTTTCATTCTATCATTTAAAAATTTCTAGAACTACAGATAAACTGATAAGCATTTAAACAATATGCTCAGTTGAATCGATTTAAAAGTTGATATGGCTGTCTGAATTATAATACAGTTGTACTATAATTCAGACAACCAAATCAACTTTTAAATCGATTCAGCTGAGCATATTGTTCAAATAAGCAAGCACACTGATCATGAACACTTCTCAAGTGGAAATGGCCATCATAAAAGATTAACCCTTAAAGCACTGAATTTTTTATGTAAACTACACCAAAGGGTTTTTTTCAATATGAAATCGTCATATTAAATGTCTCAGTTAGCTCTTTCTGATTCATTTGAATACCTATGTTGTGGGTCTACGGCTATTAGAAATATTTTTACTCTTACAGTGCGGGGATCGACTTTAGACGTCAGAATCTGATGACTAAAGTCGATCCCACGTTGTAAGGGTTAAGACCAGACTGCATTGTCAACACAATTTAATATATATTAAACCTCACCTTGTCATTTGAAAAACACAAATGACGGTAATTAGGCTGTATATTGTTATATCCGGAGAGTCTGAGACCTAGGATTGATTCAAATCCCTCACTTTCTTAGTTTTGGCCTAGACTAGTCACTATGCTAGACCTAGCCTAATAGAAAAAAATGAATACTACCTGGTAATCATTGTGATTCAACCCTCATTCTAACACATATTTCAAAGATAGAAAATGAGACACACAAAGGTTAAACATGTGCGAATCACATAATAGCATTAACAACAACTCGACTATGGCTTCTTTCACAATATTCTAGTTTAATTTCATTATTAACTAAAACTCGATTTTATCATTCAGGTATCAATACTGGAAAGAAAAAGACTAATAAAGGACAGGAAGGAGCAGTAGAATACTGGTCAGATACTCTGCGTAGGACAGGTCACGGCATCAGCACAGAAAGTACAGCCAGCTCATTTTCAGGATTGAAAAAATCACAATCTGGCAATATGGCTTACCATAGTACCAGCCATTACTTACGCAGAGCTGCTGGTACTGAATCTTCCAAGAAAAATGTTGCAGGAGACAGTTTAAGTGGGTTTTGTTTTAAATCACTTCATTAAGCCTCTTTATTTGTGGCATTTGTCATGGTAAAAATTAGAACAATTGAGCTTATTTACATCGTCTTTTGAACAACTTGCATGTAGCTTATTGTCTAGCAATGTACTTGTATTGAAACATTTTTATCTGAAGAACCCTCATTTTATTTCTTAACTTTTTTTAGGTATGTAAAAATATATTAAGTAATCAGTTTTTTAATCAGTTTTATAGTTAAGTCAAATACCGTATATCCCCGCGTATAGTGCGACGCCATGTATAATACGAGTTAACATTTGAGGCCTCGGATGACCTGAAAAACGGCTACCCCTCTGTGTAATACGACCTCAAATTTTGAATGTCGGCAGCGTCCCAGTCGGCATCGTTCCGGGCCATCTAAATGTGAGGCATGGATATTATCTTATTCTACTAATACTAGCGCCGTGACACCTGCATACACGATGCTCAATGACGGGAACAGCGGCAACAGTACAGCTTTGCAAAACCAAAAGGCAGTATCTGCTTATTCGTAAAGTAAGCAGATCCACGGTAGAGTGGATGTCATCTGGACTGTCTCGGTGGGCAGACATTCTGAGGCCTGCATAGGCATCATTTTCCACGGTAGAGTGGATGTCATCTGGACTGTCCCGGTGGGCAGACATTCTGAGGCCTGCATAGGCTACATATATATACACACAGATTTTACAATACCGGTATTTATATTTCGTCGACAAATTTATATTATTTCAATTTATCTATTACAAAGACCATATTTTAATATCAACGTGCTCAAATAAGAACATTCCAAGATGAAATGTGATTGTAAAACATTTGCAGACTAGCCGCATTGTCTAGACACAAGAGGTGTTTCGTTGTATAAGGTGTCTGGGTGCAATAACACAGCAACGCTCCATGAACTACAGCTAACTGATACCACCATTTGCTCAATACCGTATCAGCAGCGGCAACAGCGGTAGGCGTTAATGTTATCCCAGCAATATGGACATTCTGAGGCCTACATGTATAGAATTTGCGATAGGAAATATAATCGGTGATATCTTGTTATATTTCGTCAACGCATTCTCTCATTCCAATGGGAAAATATCATGTTCAGATTTGTCGTACACAATAGAACACTCCCATATGAAAGGCAATCTTAGGTTAGATCATTATTAATATAAATGAACAGGTCAGGAGTGTGAATTGGTTGCAGAATAACGGCGTCATTTATCTGCCCGTGGTTGTCAAAGGTGCCACGCGCGTCGGCGGGAATGTGAGACGGGGGCTCCCCGGAAACACGACACATTCACCCAATGCTGGTACAATGTTGTGTCAGCGTCGCAGACGGTGACACCAACAATGTACCAGCATTGGGTAAACATCTCTTGTTTGCTACTAGTTGGAAAGGCACAGTCTTGTTGTATCGTGTGTATCTAGGCCTGCTTACCAAACACCCTGACTGGCGTACGTTCACAGATACGTTTTACCGCTGGAGACTTACCGCTGAACTTACCCTAGAGAGTTAAAAAATTGTATTAAATTCTACATCCATGTATACTACGAGGTGCCTTTTTGTGACATGAATAGCTAAGAAAAAACATCGCATTATACACGGGGATATACGGTAACTGATATTGGGATTGAAATTAGTGTTTTGACATCAAGATTTGCAAATATTTTGTCTCAAATCAACAAACATGATTAATTTTTGCCCACTTGGAAGTTGTGGGTCATGGTAGCGAGACACAACGTCAAGTGGGTGAAAATTGAAAAAGATTAAATTAGCAGGATACGGGTTAAAAGGTGAAGGTGACCCATTTTTGACTACCAGTACCTGTGTACATAAATATCTTAAAATCACATTATAATCATTTTGATGTGTTGCTTCACCTTATCGGTTATGTTGCTACTGATTGTATTCACATCTTTTTTTTAAATACAAATGATTGTTTTCAGGTAAACATACACCTGGCACACCAGCATATAAATCTCAAGAAGAATATTATGATGAAATAATGGAAATGAAAAAGGTATAATTTTTTTTACGTCATCTATCTCAATTTATTACTCATCAGATTGTCATATTGAGTGTACAATATGCGACAATGCGTTGAACCAACCATGGTTTAATACAAGGTCACCCTACACCATTTTATCAATACCAGGCCAACACCGATAACAGTAGGCATTAATGTGTTGGGGTAGTCTAGTTTTATCCCAACAATATGGACATTCCGAGGCCTAAATGTCTAGACTTTGCAATAGGAAATTTAATCAGTGATGTCTTTCGTTGACGCATTTCTATCCTTCGATGCTTGTTAATACAAAGACCATTTTCAGAAAACGATGTACCTATGAGAACATTCCCATCAATTAAATCATTATTAAACATAGGAGGGTAAATTATTTGCAGACTAACTGTGTCAAAATCACATTCAGTTACTGTATTGTCATGACTGGGCAGTGCGTTCTCATCAGCGACACGTGGCTGAGTGGCGGCCATGCAACCCATTGCTGGTTGGAAAAAATAAACAGCTGCAATAGCTTACATTACAAACAGCAAATCATATGGTTTCCCAATGTTTCCCATGTTTGTGTTTAATTGTCGACATGGGATAGACTCTAAACCTCAGTCAAACTGTTGTCTGTGTTGTATACTAACCACTAGAAAAGTGATTGTGGTATTGGTAGACATTTGGTATGCAGGTTTGCGCTAAAAAAATTGTACTATTCTACATATGCGTATAATATGAGGTGCATTTTTGGGACATGTAATTTTTTTGCACAAGAAAACAGATCGCATTATACACAAGTATACAGTAGTACATTAATAACTTTTAAAATGCGACCACAGATATAAGTTATTGTCATGTATTTGAAGTTTATGCAAATTTTATTGAAATAATCTAAATAGCTATCAATGAAAACAGAAAATCTGCAGCTAGCCATTATCATGTATAGAAATGGGTGGCTTCCATGCCAGAAACCATGTGGTCTTAATGGAGGTCCCCCAAACCATTATGTATTCACAGTTAAATAAACTTTTCTTATTCTTCTATGGTTGTAACATATTTTTCAATCAGGTAATCAAGTCACTTGAAAAAGAAAATTCTACAATGAAGTCGAAACTCAGAAGACTGGAGGAAGATAATCTCAAAAAGGTGAATAGATCTGCATTATTAATTAAACCTTTCTTTTAACAAGGGAATGACTGATTTTAAAATATTCACAACATACACTGTATATTTCATACAAATTACTTCCATATAAGCTTCACAAATATATATTATTTGGGTGATCTGAAATGTAGTGCAAATCAGCGACTGATCCAAAGCAGGTACTTACAGTGAGAGTCCGTTAGGGAAAGTAGATGTGCTTTTTGGGGGTTATAACCTAATTTAGCCTATTTGTTTTCATTATTGCTGATATCTGGCAAACTGTACCAGATAGCTAGACCATTACTGTAAATTAAAATGTGCAGTTTCAGGTGGGGGAATGCCCTGAACAATTTCAACATAATCAAATTCAAAATTGCAGACTCGGCCATAATTCACTTTATGTTTAACAAATACTCAGCGCTCACTAGGCAAAAGTAGTTAAAATGAAAATAAATAAACATGTGCATTTTTCCACATGGAAGCAGTCCTTGTTGTTGAGGTCTCTTTTTCCAGCTGTGTGCTCTATGCGCCTTCAGGATTTTATATCCCTCAATTTAGGTTGTGTTAGGTCAGCTGGTGGTCACGGTTCGCCTGTAGAATAAAATCCTTTGTTAAAACCAATTCAAATGTCAATGTTTACAGTGTACAAAAATTGAATATCCAATGTGGACACAGCTGTACTTTCTTACTATTCTATGTAAACATTCTACAGTCACCAATATTTTTCCGGTCTTCTCCAAACTTTCTCCAAACTTTATCTGACTACCGTATTTTTTGGTGTATTGCCCGCTCCGGTATATAGCCCGCAGAGGGTTAAATTAACCAACAATCGCTGCTTAGACAATATATACCCCGCACCGGTGTATACCCCGCGTGTTTCACGCCACCGATCTGTGATCCACTCACAACACTACAGCTGTGACAAACATTTTGTGTCCTAGGGCTAGGCATATAGCAATGTAAAATCTGATATGTTTTAAATACGTAGTACTTATGCCGACATTGTATATTATAATTATAATACATTATTAAAAAGTTGAGGTCTATTAACGGCCGATTGTAGCTATACAATGCGATCCCCGGTAAACACGAGACGTTGAACCGCCCACCGTCTTCAACGTTGGCCCAGCATCAGCACAACATTAGATCAACATTCTGTGTTTGCTGTGTCGCATATACACATAACCACACTAGACTATATAACACCATCACTAAATGGCGCGTAAACACAGGCCGCGTAGACACCGGCCGCAATGAGGCATCGTGACGTCAGACCTGTCTAGTCTCGTCTGTCTGAAGAGATTCTGGGGCCTGAACGTTTGAAATTCAGTCTATCATGGGAAATGTAATTGTTTGATATTTTGAATCTGGGTATATTCATAATTTGGCGACGCGTTTCTGTCATTTCACTGCAGGGCTCCCAATGTTTCTATAACTACAAAGATCATTTTATATATCCTTGTGCTGACATAAGAACCGTCCAAGATGAGGGTGAATTTATTTGCAGGTCAACCACGGCCGTGGCAGTAAAATGTCACACGTTCATTGATGCAATGCTCTGATTACCGAGTGGCGGTTCACTGTGCGTGTGGAGTCGCCTGTGTGTAGTGGCCTGTTAGCCGCGGCCTGTGGGAGTAAAATGGCACACCTCTATAAACGCAATGCTCTGATTACCGAGTGGCGGCTATAACAGAGTGCAGGGATATGACTGTGTGTAGTGGCCTGTGGGAGTAAAATCTCAGACCTTCATTAATGCAACACTCTGACTACCCAGTGGCGGCTATAACTGTGAGAGTGCAGGGGTATGACTGTGTGTAGTGGCGTGTTAACCGCGGCCTGTGGGAGTAAAATGTCACACTTTCATTAATGCAATGCTCTGATTACCGGGTGGCGGCTAACTGAGAGTGGGGTGAGTTGTGTGTGGTTGTCATGCACCGCCAGTAGCTGCTATTTCCACGTGGCCGTGAAGTACAGAAAAAACAACGGGTTTAGACGCGATATAAGGTAGAAGAAATTTAACCATGAATTTAAAAAATATCCTGTTGCAATTTCGGACTTCAACAATGTATAGCCCGCATTCGTTATATACCCCGCAGCAGGCCTTTCAAGGAGTAAAAGTAGCGGGTTATACACCAAAAATACGGTAATTGCCATACTTAAATTAAAAAAATTGGCTTATTTGCTTATTCAAGATAGCTGCCATGTCACTTCCTCACAATTCGACATAAACACTCTACCATAGCCATTATGTCTCCCATATTCCTTTTCAGACTATTCTTATTAATTTGTATATTTGAAATGGCTGCCACTGCACTTCTTACAGTTACACATAAACACTCAGAAATCTTTGAGAAACATTCTCAGACCATTCTCTGACTGATTATGGTAGTACATGTACAGTAAAACCTGCTATCAATGGCTGCTCATAGGATATTAGAGGAAGGGGGGTTAAAAAAAAAATTAATACAAAAAAAAAAATTAATACAAAAAAAAAATTAATACAAAAAAAATTCAAAGTCATGGGTCATTTTCAACTGCTGTAATGTCAAAAGATATAACTATTTATTGTTTACAAAACACTAAATTGATCAAATAACATTATTCATTTGTATATATTGATACAGAAAAAAATATTTATGCTTTGATTTCTATTAAAATAGCGCGGATGGAAGTGGATTACAAACGGACCCTTATCTCTGAGATAATGTGATTCCGCCATTTTTGGGTTCTTGGTCAAAGTGTGCATGACTATTAGCTGAATATATCAAGATCCGAATTCCCCTCTGCATGCTCCGTCCAAAATATTACACCCTCTACTCTTAACTTCTAACTATTAAGTAGCCCTACTCTAGACTACACAGTAGAATTATTTGATTTTGTTGATTAATAAAATATAGCTGATGTTTGATCTATGCATATTCTATTGTTATTAGGCCTAATTACCAGTGCCCGCTCTGCTATGCTAAGTGAAATTCATGTCAGCATATCGCCAGCAGAGTACCGCTGGCCGCTACATAACATATATGTATTCACCAGGTGGCGTTATAGTAAGAATTTGAAGCGTGGAAATCTGTGAATTAGATGGACCGCTGCCGGAACGGAAATAATCTCGAATCAAGATGGCGTCGTCTGTATTTGTCTGTGTTGTTTTTTCGAAGATTGTAAAAATTGTCACACATTGTGACCGTTATACCAGGTTAAAAATGGATTTTGGGCTGAAAAAAACTGGCAGTTGGCTGGGTCTTGGGGTGACCGTTCATTGGAGAGTCTTAACCATTTAAGCCCTCACGATGCATTAAAGCATCATTTTACATCCCTGAAAACAGACCAACTAAGGGTTTTGGAACGAATACCTAGCCAATACCTAGCCATTTTCTATAATTTTTAAACCGCATCATATCATGCTCATCCACCACAGGTCGAAATTTGCGATAGCAATTCGCGGCTTGTAGTGGATGAAGATGACAATGGTAAACTCAGGCCTGAAAGGGTTAACAGTGAAAATGTGATCGGGAAATTGGTTTTGTGACCGTGAGTTGCGGTCGACCGGCTATAATGGTGACCGCCGGGACCGAGTTTCACTGTATACCCTTGTCAAGTTTAAAAAGTTTATGGTTTATTTTATCTTTGTTTAAGGAACGTGAAATTGAACAACTGCTTGACCCAAGCAAAAGTGAAGAGCTGCGGCGAACATTAGCTGATCGAAAGCCTGATACTGGGGCTGTGAGTAACTTTTCTGTATTTAAATAACTATTTCATTAAACAGCCCTCGCCGAGGCGGGCCACAGTTATTTGTTTTCAAGATAGCTACTAATCTATCAACTTCTGCTTCCTCATACTTCACATAGCAATCACATACCACTGGGGAATTGTTTTGGTGACATTTTGATCCCCATATCATCAACCCTTTAATTACTATGGCCACTAACGAAGAAATGCTCGTTAGCGCATTTCAGGAAAAAGTTGCCATCAGATCTTCTTTTAATGTGGCAAATATGTTCAGCTATGTCAGCCAATGACCTGATTTACTTTTGGGATCAAACAATTTTAAAATGGCCGTTTAGTGGCCATTTTGAATTTTGTAATATTCACTTAACTCAAGAAATGCAAAATGACTGGACCATGAATATAAAATAAAATGTAATGTCTCACACAAGGATAACCCATGACAAATTTCACACTATCTTTCATGATAGCTGATCTATGAATTTCTGCTTCCTCATACTTCACATAGCCATCATATACCACAATTTTTAAATAGTGGTCGAGCGATAACGGAGAGCTGCTTTCGTGTTCGTTTCTGAACAACTCTTTCTAGTTACAATTGCTATTGATTTCTTTGGATTTATTATCTTGTATTAAGCTGTTTTCATTTTACTGAATAAATACATTTAAAATCGATGCATTTACAGTAAAAGGATGTCTAGGATTTCAGAGATTTCATCTGTTAATGTAATTAATTGTTATTTAATCGACAATTCTAGTTAAAGGGACTAGCCCACCACCTAGTTTTATTCATGGTTGTTATATAGTCCAATCTTGCCTGGTTTTGTTGGTTGTTTTTAGGTCCCACCACCACCCAAGGTGCGACGGAGGGAGCTATGGAATCGGCCTCTGTCCGGTTTTTAGCTCCCACCATCACCGAAGGTGTGACAGAGTGACCTATGGAATCAGCCTCTGTCTGGCTATTTGCCTTTCTTTTGCATATAACTTTAGAAGAAAATAACATGGGATAAAAAAATTTGGTATCCAGGACACTTCCAGGTGGATTATGGACAGATTAAAATATTTTTTAACTGAAATTAATACAGACGGTCACAAGGCGTATGTGAACATTTCATTTCTGGAGCATATCTCAGGATCTACTCTCGAGTCTGATTGTCTTCAAATTGTACACACATCACCTCTGGGGGCACTAGCTGTTCCTTTTGGGGTATATGAACCTTGACCTACTTTTGGTTCAGTACTATGACCTATTTAGACGTTTTGACACACACTTCGTTTTTGGAGCAGATCTCGAAAACTACTGGGCTGATTACAGTCATATATTGCACATACATTATCTCTCAGGTCACTAGTTGTCCTTTTTCAGGTTTTTAGGGGTATTGTCATCCACTTCGTGCGCCGCTGCCGCACGCCGCCACCTTTGGCCACTACGCCAACATGGTCCAACAGATTAAATTGATAATTTATACAAACATTCAACCCCTCCGGCAATTTTTTTTAACCAAGGTCAAAGGTCAAAGTGGCGGTCAACTATTCAGAAAAATCTTGTTAACGCTATAACTTGAAAAATAATGATTAGATTTTCAGCTTTCCACCGAAAATCAAAATGGCTGCCAGCTGGCGACTACATTTTTTTGACCGATCTAAAACGAGGCTATGGCAGCCATCTTGATTTCATCATTGATCTTCTATTATTGGCATGCAGTATTCAGCAGTTGTGTCAGATTTATGGCCATTTTGAGTCACTGCATCAGCTGAGAGGTATTTATCATAAAACAAAATGTGCGGTTTCAGGAGAGGAAGAACTGTGAAAAATTTTGACGTAATCAAATTTAAAATGGCCGCCTATCAGCTATTATTTAGTTTCACATGCCCTATATTTGGTAAGCTGTGCTAGTTTGCTAGACCATTACTCAGGCTTTCAGATTTGGCGTGAGTGATTGCTCACGCACACCATAACTTACGCAAGTGTAATGTCACGTGAGCGAAATACAGCTCACCTCATTGTTGTCAATTTTTTTTTAAATTGCAAATTTATAGGTTTTTTTTCAATTTTCATCAACCAGTTAGCCATTGCATTTAACTATGGTGAGTGATCACTCGCCTCGCCACTTTGAAGTGAGCTTTTTTTTCATCGCCACCAATTTTCAAATTTGAAGTCCTGATTATTATAAAACAAAAAGGTTTCTGGAGAAGATTTAGCTAAATCAAATTCAAAATGGCAGACAATCGACCATTATTTACCTCGATAGGCCTGATATCGGGTAAGCTGTGCTATATAGCTAGACCATTTCTATAAAACAAAATGTGACTTTTCAGGAGAGGATGCAACTTGAAATAATTTGCTTTGATCATATTCAAAATGGCAGCCTGTAGGCAATTATTTACTTTCACATGCCTGACATTTGGCAAGCCGTGCTAGATGCCTAGATAATTACTATAGAACAAAATGTGAGGTTTCAGGGGAGGATGCACCCTGAATTTTTTTAACTCGATCGAATTAAAAATGGCTGACAATCAGCCATTATTTACCTCAATAGTTTTGATATCGGGTAAACCGTGCTAGACAGCTAGACCATTACTATAAAATGGAATGTGAGATTTCAGAAGGGGATGCACCCTGAAAAATTTCGACTTGATCAAATTTAAATTGGCCGCCTATCATTTACTTTCACATTCCGGATATTTGGTAAGCAGTGCTAGATGGATAAACCAGTACTATTAAACAAAATGTGAGTTTTCTGAGGAGGCTGCACCCTGAAATTGTTAAAATTGACCAAATTAAAATTGGCCGACAAGCTGCCGTTATTTACCTCGATGTGCATGATAACGGGTAAACCAAGCTAGATAGCTGGACCATTAGTATAAAACAAATGTGTGTTTTTTTTCACAAGATGAAGCACCCCGAAAATTTTTGACTTGATCAAATTAAAAGCGGCCGCTTATCGCCCATTATTTACTTTCACATGCCCAATATATGGTTACAAGCCATGTTAGATAGCTAGACCACTACTAGAAAACAAAATGTAGGATTTCAGTTGAGGATTCACCCTGAATTTGTTTAACTCGATCTAATTTAAAATGGCCACCAATTGGTCATTATTTGCCTCAATAGGCCTGATTTCAGGTAAACTGTGCTTGATAGCCAGACCACTACTATGAAAAAAATGTGAGGTGTCAGGAAGGGATATGCCCTTAAAAAATTCAACCTGACAAAAATTCTAAATGGCTGATTTCTGCTATTATTGGTACTAATATGCCCTTACACTGCTACATGGGCGACCACAGTCGCCCCAAATACACCTAGCTTAGCCTGCTGTGGGAAACTCTGGTCGCCCAGTAATTTCTAAAAAAAAAAATTGAATTTTCTTTATGGTGTCTTTCTGCTCAAGTTTTGAATATTAACTAGCTGACTATTTTTGAAATATATGTTTTTATGAAGAAAAAAAGTGTCAGAAATACTGGTCAATGATGATACCCTCTCGGCATAGATTATAACGCCACCGGCGCGATGACAAAACTACTGACCTTCCACAGCTCAATGCTCTCGTCTAAGCGATCAGATATGTCAGACAGGTTAATCAGTTATCTAGCCGCATATATCGCGCATTTGTTCTATACCGCGCAAGAGTTTAAAAAAAAAAGTAGTTTGGTATAGTCTGGTAATTACGGTATTCATTACACCTAATTCTCCTAGCACACAAGTGTCTAGTCTCATTCAGATTTCGCACTAATCAGATTTGGAATCAGCATGGTGTAATTATAAACGAAAAACGAAAGTGAGTCAGTTAGAGAGTGCAAACCTCTGCCAAAATTAATGATCGTAATCTGGATCTGTATTGTAATCCGGATCATCCCTCAAATTTATTGGTTTGGTCCTCAGCCCAAGACACACCGGATAAAAAAATAATGTTAATCTGTTCATCACTTTTTAAATAGTCAGACGGACAGACAGACCATTCCACAAGACATAACGTTAAAAACATACCTTTCCTTGGAGAGGTAATAATTAAACTCTCAAGTACTTGCTCCTAGCATATTATAGAGGATGTGGCTCTGTTTTTTCTTTGAGCTTGTTTAATGAGACATATGTGTGTCTAATACCTGTTACTTAATTTTAATATTATACATGTATATATAACTGGAATTTGTTTTCTAGGTGATACATAGCCATAAACAGAAAATATTAAAGCTTGAGCAACAGCTTAAAGACAAGGATGCTGCTTACACGTATGTTCTACTTAACCTTTACAGCACTGATGTCAAGTATGCTTAGTACACTAGTGTTTATTCCCATTTTTGCAACCAGTTTTTAGCTCCCGCCGTCACAGGTGCAACGGGGGGAACTATGGAATCTGGCTCTCTCCGTCCGGTTATCTTCTTTCAGCTATTGTTGTGTGCACACGATATTATAACTGTGACGTCACTGTGTATTGTTAGTACGTATTTTGTAGGCTGGACGTTCTATATGTGTAACCTTCTGTAGAATCTTCTAGGTTATGATAGAATGGAATCCACTAGAACACTGTAGAGACACAGGGCATAAAAATAGTTGTAGTGTTGGAATTTGATAGTTATTTTTTTTAATAGTCCACAGTTATATACATTGATAATTGATAGACACTGTAGGGCCAGAGCTCGTTGATTAATCACTTAAAAAAAGTGTTTTTTGTTAAGTTTACCTTTATAAAATAAAATAAGAAAGTTGTTTTTGTAATTTTATCCCGACCGCCTGCTCTGAATCTTGAATAACATATTTTGAGAACCAATTATTAAAAAAACTGAGGCCATTTATCTGACGTTACTGACATTTTAACCTGTGGATTAGACTTTTATTTGGATTATGAATACCTTTTGAATATATACACACTGTGACATTTGAGGATCCTGAGTGACTGTGTTGAAATTAATGTAAGTTGTCTTGTCTATATCTTGTGGATATCGTAAATACATTGTTATTGTTATCCTAATGAGACTTTGAGTTTTTATGTATTATTCTGACGTTGATAGGTTCTAACTTCAGAGTAAATTGGTTTATTCAATTCTCCTAGACAAACCCTAAATAGAGCCAAAGTAAAACCCGATCTAGAGTTCATAACACTATAACTTTTGAAGAAAATAACATAGGATGGCAATATTTGGTAAATGTATGTGTGTCACTTCAAGGTGGATAATGGGCAGGTTAAAATATTTTTTATCTTGATTCAATGCGCAAGGTCACAGTAGAGATTAAATAATGTTTTGTTATCCCCGTCTGTCAACTTTTAGTTTCCGGAGCCTATCCACTGTCAGATGTTTTTAAATTTTACACACAACACATTTAGGGGGTCAAGTTGGGCCTTTTGGGGTGACTGAGCTTTGACCTACTTTTGGTTCAGTATTATGACTCTTATTTAGATGTTTTGACATACACTTGACATGCACACCGGAGTAGATCTCGAAAACTACTGGGTGGATTACAGCCATATTTCACATACATGATCTCAAAGGTCCCTAGTTGTGCCTTTTCAGGTGTTTGTATGTTGCCCTTGGTGTTGACCTATCATTTTAGCCTAATTTATAACATTAGTATACCCAATTGAATGATTTTGTGGAATATCATGAAAACTACTCAAGTTAGCTAGACCATTACTATAGAAACAAATGTGAGGTTTCAGGGGAGGATGTACTCTGAAAATTTAAAATGTGCCATTATTTACTTTAAAATTATAAAACTCAAAATCAAACAAAAAATGGCTGACTTGCGGCCATCCTTAACTTTAATATCTGTAATATTCATGGAAAACTGTGCTAGATAGCTAGACCATAACTGTAATGAAATGTAAGATTTGATGGAAAGGTGCACCCTGAAACATTTCTATCATGCGGGCGGGGCGGGGGGTTATTGTGGCTGCTGCTCAGGCTGCGCATTTTGCGAAAAAATGGGTGACAGCGGAATCCTTGCTAACATTATTGAGATACATCTCACTAAATCATGGTAAATCTTTGAATTGAATGATATATCATTATTTTTGCAGTAAGATACAATGTGACTTGAAGACAACAAAAGTTGAGGAAATGAAAATACAAGTTGAATATTTCTACAAGGAAATTTTGAGATTAAACCAACTGAAGAGTGTTGATTCCCCAATCAGAAAGTAAGTGTTCCAACAAGCAATGTTGATGTTGTATTATGGGCATTGCATTTATGACACCAATTGCAATTCCACTATGTTAATTTCTAAATCTACATAACGCATAACATATAGGGTAATTTACCATTCCAATATTTCGATTAATTTTTGTACCAATGTACATGCAAATTGGGATTGTCTAGATATATCATTTGTAATCATTACTGACACATACATTATTTCATTCAAATGTGATATCAGGTGACACGTATTTAACAATTGTGTATATATATCACATACAATTTTATATCTGCTTATAAGATAATTTATTCTATAGATTGAAAACCCATGAAACTATGTGTAAGAATTTGGTCTTTCTAATTTTGTTACCTATTGGGATTAGGATCCATATGGGTGGGTTATTATTTTTCTAGTTTTATTTCCTGTCCCATTGCAGTCAGTGCAGACAAAATGCAACAGATTTGTTTGTCCAGTTCACTGACTGTATATGATTAGGCTGTAGACTGGCTGTTATTTTATCATTTCACACTATAAACGGTATACATGGTGTGGCTCCTGTGCCACCACACCATGTAGACCCTGTTCAACTGTAGTCATGACAACAACCCCCATGCATAAATATCTATGGCATTCCCAGCTGTGTGAACAACATCAAATTCTGTAAACCATATTATTTCCGCAGCCTATATACTGTATATCCCCATGTATAATGCGATGTTTTTTCTTAGCTATTCATGTCACAAAAAGGCACCTCGTATTATACATAGATGTAGAATTTTATACAATTTTTAGCTCTCTAGCGGTAAGTTCAGCGGTAAGTTCTCTAGCGGTAGAACGTATCTTTAAACATAGGCCAGTCAGCGTGTCTGGTAGGCAGGCCTATACACACGATACAACAAGACTGTGCCTTTCCAACTAGTAGCAAACAAGAGACGTTCACCCAATGCTGGTACATTGTTGGGCCACCGTCTGTGACGCTGACACAACATTGTACCAGCATTGGGTGAATGTGTCGTGTTGGCTGGGAGCCCCCGTCTCACATCCCCGCCGACGCGCGTGGCACCTTTCACAACCACGGGCAGATAAATGACGCCGTTAGTCTGCAACAAATTCACACTCCTGACCTGTTCATTTATAAAAATAATGATTTAATCTAAGATCCCCTTTCATATGGGAGTGTTCTATTGTGTACGACAAATCTGAACATGATATTTTCCTAATGGAATGAGAAAATGCGTTGATGAAATATTACAAGATATCACTGATTATATCTCCTATCGCAAATTCTATACATGTAGGCCTCAGAATGTCGCCTACAGAATTGCCGCGGCTGATACGGTATTGAGCAAATGGTGGTATATGTTAGCTGTAGTTCACACCTTATATAACCAAACACCTCTTGTGTCTAGACAATGCGGCTAATCTGCAAATGTTTTACAATCACATTTCATCTTGGAATGTTCTTATTTGAGCACGACGATATTAAAATATGGTCTTTGTAATAGATAAATTAAAATAATATAAATTTGTCGGTGAAATATAAATAAGGGTATTTTGAAATCTGTGTGTATATATATATGTAGCCTATGCAGGCCTCAGAATGTCTGCCCATCGAGACAGTCCCGGTGACATCCACTCTGCCGTGGATAATGAAAATTACAGTATCTGCTTACTTTACTTTACAAGCCCTTTGGTATTGCAGAGCTGTACTGTTGCCGCTGTTCCCGTCATTGAACATAGTCTATGCAGGTGTCATGGCGCTATTTAGTAGAATAAGATAATATTCATGCCTCACATTTAGATGGCCCGGAACGCTGCGGACCGGGACGCTGCCGACATCCAAAATTTGAGGTCGTATTATACAGAGGGGTAGACGTTTTTCAGGTCATTCGAGGCCTCAAATCTTAACTCGTACTATACATGGCGTCGCACTATAGGCGAGGATATACGGTAATTAGGCGTATTTCTCGATTTGGAATGTTATCTCTATTATTTATCACCATTTATGGTCTCTAACTGATTAGTGGCTGTTAATTTGCTCAATTTTATATGAGCTAAAATCGCCTCGGACCTGATCTCGCAAAATATTATGGACCCCTACTTAATCACTGGTTTACAGTAATCTGCAGGGACAGTTACTGTTAAGACAACACCTGCCATTAGACTCCCAGATTTTATAATACGTGGCTTACAATAAAACAACATGACAAAATTACCCCCCCTCCTCCCTCCCTGTCAGCCCTAGACAATTCTTAGCGCCTGAAACCAATCAGATGCAGGTGCTGCAGTCGACAGGTCGTAAAATTTTATGAATGCATGATCAGATGCATCACATTGAGGACATCCTGGTGTTTTTTGGGAAATGGGGGATCAATGTCAAAGAGAGAATGGCTGCAGCCTAGTTCCTGATGCCCTGCTAGAACATTGTAATTTCTAGAAAGAATTTAGTATTTGCTAATAAGGCAAGTTCAAGTCAAGGATGCTTTGTGACCAGTCTCATAGTCTCTTATGACGCAATGGGTGGGCGATAATTAGAGTACTTTATGGTAGTGGATTTTATTTTTCTAATCAGAAGTGTGGGTGTTTATTAGGATATGGGCGAATAAGGTATGTACAGGCTTTTAGCTTTTAAAAATAATCAGGCAGCTGATATATTTATAACATAACTATAGTTGTTTTAACTTTAATGTGTTTGAATAGTTTTTTTAATAATGGTTAAGTATAAGCATTAAGGTATCTTCCACTAGTAATGGCTTATATAATATTGCTTTTGTCTGCAATTGCGTAATTTTTAAATGTTGAAAGTAAGTATTGAAAGATACTGTCATAGTTGAGGGGATTACACTGTGTATGTTTTTAGGAAGGAGACTACTTTAAAAGAGAGCCCAACTAAGCTGAAAGCTCTACAAGAAATGATTAAAAGAATGAACGAAAAAAATATTCGCATGCAAACGGAAAATCAGACCCTAAAAAAAGATCTTGGAAAAATGCTTGAAGACAAAGAGGCAACAAAAACAAGAAAAGGTATTTGAAAAATAATTCGAACCCATCTCACATTATGTTAACAACACGTTTTGATCTAGGCTTTAACCCTTTTCCTCTTTTTCATTCCCCACCTGATGAAGTTGAGGCAAGTAGTTATGGCATCTGACTGGCATGTCCGTCCGTCTGTCCGCATTTCGATTCCGTCCGGTCAGATCTCGAAGACCCATGAGGCAATTTCTTTCACACATCCCTTAGGGGGTGTGTCAGATTAACGTTCATTAATTTTATTTGTGACACTAATTCTTTTAAAGAGATATGTTTTAAGGTAACTATAAAGTTTGAGAGACTTTGTGGTTGATTTGAGATCGTTAATCGGCCTTGCATCAATTACGAAGTTGATCACTTACTGACAGTGTGCGTCAATTACGAGAATTAATTGTCCAGCGTGGACCTAGCTTGTCTGCTAGAATTCTGGATTTTATTTGTTTTTCGGCTTTTTACAGTAATTTAGCCCTCCTTTGTCTTCAAGGTTTAAAATGATTTATTATATAAGTTTGCGGAATCGTCCGTTTGTTTTAATAGTCATATTTTGATAAAATGCTGTTATTTATTTCACCTGGTGAGTTGACTTTATTTTGTGCTGCATGTATGCTGCCTTTGGTTGAGAGATTATGCTATTTTTCATTTACACAAATATGTTATTTATATATCTCTGTAAGTTCTGCATGACATTAATTCATCTTTAGAAGTCATATCCAGAGGTGTATTTTAGAAGTTGTTTTGGATTTTTAACTGTTGTCATTTCTTAACGATTTCATGAATAGCTAGGTGATTTTCATATTCTCCCAACCGTTTCATATTCTCCTAACCAGCGCATGTTGTCATGCTGAGGAAGATGACCTAGATGTATTTTGTCAATATTTTGATTGTTTTTTTGTAACTTTGGGAGTGTATAACTTTGAAATTAAATAAGCTGAAGTTTCGAACTCGGTGGTATAATAATGTGTGATTAGTACTTGATTTAGTGATATAAGTGTTTAATGTTGACAAATTGTATTTTCTGCATAATTTGGTGTCATTTGAAGGAAGGTATATGATTATTTTTGTAGTTATTGCGCAATTTTGTTTTGTTTCGGGTAGAATTGAAATATATTATTTTTCTTAAAACGTGATCAATTACTATCAAAGTTTAACAGTAATTCTATTTTAGATAAGGAAGCATTTTAAGTATTGTCTTGTAACTTTATTATGTTTAAATGTGGTATTAGTTGGGGCTTGGAGAGTATTCCCCCCACCCCCTCCCCACTGGATAAAACCAGCTGACACAGCATTCAGAATCAGTTCTGTCTTGTCTGTTAGTGGGGGAAGGTTGAATTGATATCAGCAGCAGCAGCAGCAGGCAGTACTGGCTGGCCTGCTGGTGGAAGAAAGTTGTATTTGATTGACAGTAGCACTAGCAGCACCAGCAGACTAGAGTCGTCTCCTCTTTCTATTATTTTTATCTCCTTGACTTTGTGAAGACATTCGTGAAGTGGACTCAAGACACGAAGTAGGTTGAATATTGAGATTTAGGTATAATGTTGACTTTGATATAGCTTGTAACTTCAAAAGTTGGGCTAGGTCCATTTTATTGTCGACAAGGTTTTCAGCCTGGTTACAGGGGAAATCTCCCATTTTAGCCTTTTCCTTAGCAGAAACCAAGAGTATAGTTTCGGTGTTAACCTCCTTGGGAAGCTATAATTCGTTGCATGTAAGGTTCTGATGATACAATCAGGGTTGGTGCCCGGAGTTGGAGTAGGAATGTTGATGCATGTTATAGGGTTTTCAGGCAAGTTTGATTTTAGGAACTCTTTATTTTATTTAAGTGTCATATTTTCCCAGTGATGTGCAGTGACAGGCCAACTGCAGTGAAGAGTGATGATATTCCCTAGGTTGTTGTGATGAAGCAATGCTATGTCGTTGTCGTTGTGCTATGTAGGCCTTCCCTTCCATTTTTCTACTTTTTGTGTTCTAGGAGACGATTTCTACTATTCATGTTATTATTTTGTTTATTTTATTTTATTTACATTTGTGTGGTAGCAACTACCAGTGTTACTCCTTGGTGATATTTTTCCATATGTTATTGCAGTGGGTTCATAGCGAATAATTAGAGGAAAGTTTGATAGGCTTGATGTGACAGCAAAGATAGTCTTGGTTGACCGTACAATTGCGTACCTGGGTTTGGGCACCGGATGTTCATTCTCCTGTCTTCGCCCAAGCTGCTTTTCAATAGCCTGTACCTTTAGTCGTCATAATATAACATTTTACCTCAGCAGAGTGTGTTTGATACAATTATATTGATTGTTACAAAATTTTACTTTACATTTTATATTCTAAGCTCCTTTCTCTTTTCTATTATTATTTTACCTTCAAGTATACTGAAGGTAGTGTTGTGTAACAGTGTATAACTGAAGTTTGACTGTTTCGTCTCCAGGTGTCAGTATAGTTACTGACACGTGGGGATGAGAGGGTTTATTTTATATGAGTGGTATAGTCTGACCGTTTGGTTCCCGGGTCTCAGTTAGAGATTGACACATGGGAACGAGAGGGTTTGCGTATATTTTTGATGGCACTGTTTTATCGCCAGGTCGTGGTTTGATATTAGACGTGGCGATGGGAGGGTTCCATTTTTTATTGTTCAATTGAGCAGCAATCAGCGATTGTGATAATCATTGTAAATAATTTAAGTGATTTTAACTAGCTCAGAAGTGATATTATCTATTTGCCATATTGAATTCATGTGTAATTTCTAATCATTTTGCTATATAGTTAATGACTGATTTTTGATATCCATGCTGATCAAACCCAATTTATTGTTGATATTATTGTTATTTTTCTAGACTAATTAAAGTTATCTTTTCAAAGAAATGGTTGTGATTAATTCATGCATGTGTTTTGGATCAATTCTTTGGTCGTTAATTCATTCGAGTGATCCGATATTTTGGACTTCAGTTAGATTTTCCGTTTAGCTAATTGTTTGAGATTGATGTCCTGATATTTTCTCTTTGAGGAATTAATTTTGTTATAAATAATTATAACGCCCTTAACCTTTTAACGTCAACTTTTCTTCTATGTGGCAGCATGTAGCCTTTTTGTGCATCCATCCCTTGACCGCTCGGGCTAATGTATAATTAGGTCGTCATGTTTTCATTTGGGGTTTAATTTTACTTTTCTTTACTATCCTTAAACATTTTGTTCTGAGTTTTGAGATTTTAAGATTTTTTCCCGATTTTACGTCAGATTTTAACGTTGGATTTTGCCCTTGGAATATTTCTTACTATTTGTAGATTTTACCCTGGTGAGATGCAAGTAACCCGTCACAGTATGACTGGTTTTACTAAATACATTTAAAAATTCTGTATTAGTAAATATAATACTGTATGTAATATAAATCACTGTTATATATTATGTAACATGTTGAATCAAAATGGATTTTTTTTTACTGTTATGTTTAACCATATTTCATTTTATTCTTTCATAATTTCCTCTTTCGCTCTGTTGGTACCAAAAGGTCGGGTCTGCCGACCTTTTGTTTTCATTGGAGTTGAATAAAGTGCTTGGTTTCATTCTTCCTTGTTGAGCCGAAAGGCAGCATCCGCTTACTTTACAAGCGGTATTTATTGTCCTAACTATGGTCTCCTGACTGTTATGTGTACTTTTCACTTTATTTGTAATTAATTATGTTTGGTCAAATAAATTTCTTCTTCTTCTACTATGAAACAAAAAGTGCAGTTGTAGGTAAGGATATGCCTTGAAAAATGTCAACTTAATCAATTTCAAAATGGCCACTTGCGGCTATTAGTATTATTGACTTTTACATGAGTAATATCTGGGAAAACATGCCAGATAGCTAGACCATTACCATAAAACAAAATGTGCGGCTTCAGGGGGGGATATGCCTTGCTAAATGTCATCTTGATCAAATTCAAAATGTCTGACTTGCCACTATCATTGACTTATAATTATATGTGGCAAACTGTGCTAGATAGGTAGACCATTTACTGTAAAACAGAATGTGAGACTTCAGGGGAGGATGCAACCTGTAAAATGCACCCTATAAAATGGCTGACTTTAGGCCATTATTGACTTTAGTATGCCTGATATCTGGCAAACCGTGCCAGATAGCTACACAATTGCTATAAAACAGTATGTGCGGTTTCAGGTACGGATATGCCCTGAAAAAATTAAGCTTGATCAAATTCAAAATGGCTGACTTGCGACCATTATTGACTTTTATATGCCTTATCTAGACTTGGGCTTGAGATGTGGGTTACTATACTTGGGTTTACATTCAGTATTGTGCTAAATTTACTCTTCTTTCCTGTGGCATATTTTGGAAAATGCTTACCGTAAATGCCTGACTATATATACCGCGCTACTTGCTTTTCTGATTTACTTTTGAAACTGGAAGATTTCTTTGATTTATAATTGTTAAAAACAGAGTTTTTCAGGATGTGAAAAATGTGATCTAATTTTTTGTCAGCCAATTGCAAATGTGCATGCCTGTTACTTGTGTGTGGCTTTATTGAATGATGTTTCTTTTTATTTTAAAAGTGCACTTCATCTGATAACACATGACTGTAACTGTTTCTAGGTGAATATGAAAATATGAGCAAGAGCGACCTCATTAATATAATCACAAAGCTGGAGAGGGTAAGAGAAGTTATTTATACTTTTATATTTAAACACGTGATATTTAAAAAAAACCTTTTTAATTAATTTATAAATCTATTTAGCCTATTATTATGTTAAGTTATCATTTTGCACTATTATGATTTCAGCGGTTAAACAGAGCAGAAGGTGACACATCATCTCTTATATCAGAACTAGACAGTAGACAAGGTCTAACACAAGGTGTGTATATTTAACAAGCCACTTTAAATATATAATAAAGTATGGGATCCATAGAAGTTGAGTTCAATGTACTTGATGCATATTAGTACATTATTTATTGCACATGATTGTACAGTACACCTAAGAATACATTAAAAAATTAATTTTAAGGAATGTATGATTGCACTGAAAACCTCCGATTAAACAGGGTGACTTTTGATATTTGTCAAGGACCAAAAACTAGCTATGCTAACCATGCTCACAGAGCACACGCTATATAAGCTCAGATAGCTTCTAACCCTTCACAGACATGAGGCATTATATTCACAATAAATGTGTGACGATAGGGCAGGTAATGTAGCCTGTAAGCACTACAGTTTTTGTCATGTTAAGCCCACTTACTTGAACTCATTAAAAATCGTTTTGGGTTTAGGCCTACTTTAAACTTTTGTTTACATAAAGTGTGCCTATGTAGGTCTAATAAATGTCCAAATATACAAATGACATGGGCATGTGGCCCTATGCTTATTTGGGCAGTTCTATGCTGTTTCACTAGATATGACCATTGGTCAACATTTGGCCAACCCTGCGTCGGCATTTCGTGCCAACTGTACAGTCAGTGACGACAGCGTCACATATAATATGACTAACAGGCTCACGTATTGAGGTCTAGAGAGGGGTGTGCTTGCAACTGATGCAGCTGTGTTATAACATAATTATGACAGTGTTTACACGGCGCCGCAATGTCTATCTGCCAGCCAAAAACACAACTAAATACCAGCTGACATTCACGTGTGGTATGGACATTATTATTATTTTATATAATTAATCATGGTGTATCTTACTACATTACTCCTGGCTCTGTCATAGGACCCCGTGTACAATAAAAGAGACAGAGAGTTTGACTTTACATTCATGTCGCAATGAAAATAACCAGGGTAGACTTTTAAAAAGTTAGACCTGAAGTCACAGGAAGCAAAAATCTAAAATGGCTGCCAGGCGTACCTGGAAAATCTCTGATTTCTCATAACTTCCAAAGAAATGCACCTAGAAGATTCATTTTGGTGTCTACAAGTCTAGGTTTTTAGGTATGAGAAATTAAAAAAAAATAAAAAACCTCAAAGAAATACAATGCACAGAAATCCAAGAAGGCTGCCACACTAACATGAAAAATCTATATCTGCTTATACTCCTATACTGAACTGATGTTGACCAAGCTAAGTTATTGCAAGATGGACAAGGCACCGGAACACCAGTAAGTATTGGAAAACTGAAAATCACCCAAAAGCATACCAAATGCCATTTTCACTCACTAATGGTAAAAACTATGGTGATGTCGAAGTGAACCAAAATTTATTTATTTATTTTTTATTGAAACATTTTATACAGGGTGAACTAAATCCAACCTTTTGAAAGGATACCTAAAATAATTATCAGTAATTATATGGACCCCTACATACACCAGCATCATCATATTGTTGTTCAATACTTTTCATGCGTACTGTAACACATCATTAAACTCCTTACTGGTATATAGGGCTCTCACGGAGTACCGTAGCCTTTCACAAAAACAATGTCAATTTACATACAGAGTTGTCTTTATAATTGTCTACACCCTATTTACCGTACATTTTTAGATTCTCAGCAACACGTTATCGCTGTTTAACATGATATAAAAAACGGACATTGGCTCAATGCATTTTCAATGCCTCGGGAGCCGGACAAGAATTGAACTGTCATTGGTGCAATTGAACTGATAGATAGGCTAGCAATTAGATTTCGCTTTTATCTTTGGAAATAAAACCCCTGACGTATCTCACTTGTTAGCTGCTCAAGCCTCACTGATTTGGGAACACATGCCCAACACAGGCGTACCTAGTGGACCATCTAATTAACCCTACTTGAGAATAACGTCATTGATTATAGCGCTATCTTGGCAAGCTAATCCTGACCGACCGGTGTCCCCGATAACACATGTCCAACATTCTGTAATGTTTGTGAGTATATAGTATAATTAGCTGCAGTTCTATAACCACACACTCATGTGTGTCTCTGTCAAAGTCCCTGAAGAAGCTCATAGCGAAACATGTCAGAATAAACCTGAACCAAAATATAAGGAATGCTTTATTCATCAAATTTACCTGGCAACAACAAGGTCGTTGGTGACAGGTTTCACTGTATTTCAATCACGACAACAGAATAGTACCACATAATGCACAATTCTGAACTTCAAGAAGAAAATCAGTTGATTTTAAAAAGATCTTTGAAAATCCAGCGTAAGGACCCACTTCATCTGAAAACAAAGGCGTCTGAAAAATCACTGAACATAAAAATGAAACAGGAAAAACAAACAAAAATTTTGAAGGGAACAGCCATCCATACCATGTGGTGAAACCCTATGTCAGATCATGAAAAGCGTGATCAATGTCAGTCTGCCCCGAACATTATCAGAGAATGTCTCCGGCCTGAATTTGAGCCAGGCAGACAACGCTACACAATGCAACATTCGCAGATTAACGTTCATTACATAGGTCGATTACTTAAGGTGCCATTTGTGCTTGTGAGTACTTAGAGAAATTCTCTAAACCAATAACAAATACATAGACTCTAATTTACGGATTGAGCTTGAGCGCTGATTCCAGACTAAAGGACCGCTGTGCTCAAGTGAAGATGTGTAAATAGCTTTGTTGGCTTTAGGCAAACATAGTTTATTGTCTGAAGTGGATCTGGTGGAACGACACGCAATCTCACTGGTCATGGTGAACTTATCAGTAATATAATCAGGCAACAAGTTATTGAGTGATTTAAAACAAGCAGACCTACAAAGTACCGTATATCCCCGTGTATAATGCGATGTTTTTTCTTAGCTATTCATGTCACAAAAAGGCACCTCGTATTATACATAGATGTAGAATTTAATACAATTTTTTAGCTCTCTAGCGGTTAGTTCAGCGGTAAGTTCTCTAGCGGTAGAACGTATCTTTAAACGTAGGCCAGTCAGCGTGTTTGGTAAGCAGGCCTGTACACACGATACTGTGCCTTTCCAACTAGTAGCAAACAAGAGACGTTCACCCAATGCTGGTACATTGTTGGGCCACCGTCTGCGACGCTGACACAACATTGTACCAGCATTGGGTGAATGTGTCGTGTTTGCTTGTTTGCCCCCGTCTCACATTCCCGCCGACGCGCGTGGCACCTTTGACAACCACGGGCAGATAAATGACGCCGTTAGTCTGCAACCAATTCACACTCTTGACCTGTTCACTTATATTAATAATGATTTAATCTAAGATCGCCTTTCATATGGGAGTGTTCTATTGTGTACGACAAATCTGAACATGATATTTTCCTATTGGAATGAGAGAATGCGTTGACGAAATATAACAAGATATCACTGATTATATTTCCTATCGCAAATTCTATACATGTAGGCCTCAGAATGTCCATATTGCTGGGATAACATTAACGCCTACCGCTGTTGCCGCGGCTGATACGGTATTGAGCAAATGGTGGTATCTGTTAGCTGTAGTTCATGGAGCGCTGCTGTGTTATTGCACCCTGACACACCCATGCACACCTCTTGTGTCTAGACAATGCGGCTAGTTTGCAAATGTTTTACAATCACATTTCATCTTGAAATGTTCTTATTTGAGCACGACGATAATAAAATATGGTCTGTGTAATAGATAAATAAAAATAATATAAATTTGTTGGCGAAATATAAATACGGGTATTTTAAAATCTGTGTGTATGTAGCCTATGCAGGCCTCAGAATGTCTGCCCATCGAGACAGTCCCCATGACATCCACTTTGCCGTGGAAAATGAAAATACAGCATCTGCTTACTTTACAAGTAAGCAGATACTGCCCTTTGGTTTTGCAGAGCTGTACTGTTGCCGTTGTTCCCGTCATTGAGCATCGTCTTTGCAGGTGTCACGACGCTATTTAGTAGTATAAGATAATATCCATGCCTCACATTTAGATGGCCCGGAACGCTACCGACCGGGACGCTGCCGACATCCAAAATTTGAGATCGTATTATACAGAGGGGTAGACGTTTTTCAGGTCATCCGAGGTCTCAAATCTTAACTCGTATTATACATGGTGTCGCACTATACGCGGGGATATACGGTAATCTCTATTTTTAGCTCCCGCCGTCACCGTAGGTGAGCGAAGGGAGCTATGGATTCTACCTCCGTTTTTTTTTGGCCTCTTCTTTTGCCTATAACTTTGTGAGAAAATAAGCTAGGATAATAATTTTTGGTATGTGGGTTACTTTCAGGTGGCTAATGGACGGGTTAAAATATTTTTAATCTGAATTCAATACGCAAGGTTGCAGAGGAGAAAATGATGATGTGACGGCGTTGGGCCGTTGGGCCGTTGGGCCGTTGGGCCGTTGGGCCGTCCGTAAACAATTCGTTTCCGGAGCATATCTCTGAAAGTACTTGTCCGATTGTCTTCAAATTTTACACACAACACCCCTAGGGGGTCTAGTTGTGCCTTTTGGGGTATTTGAACTTTGACCTACTTCTGGTTCAGAACTATGACCTATTTAGACGTTTTGACGCGCACTTCGTTTCCGGAGCGGATCTCGAAAAGTACTGGGCCGATGACAGTCATATTGCACATACATGTTCTCTAAGGTCCCTAGTTGTGCCTTTTCAGGTTTTTGGACCTTGACCTTGAAGTTGACCCAGCACTTTGACCTAATTTATAACATCGGTAAATCCGACTGAAAGATTTTGCGGAATATCATGAAAACCGCTCAAGATAGCTACACCATTACTATAAAACAAATTGTGAGGTTTCAGGAGAGGATGCATCTTGAAAAATTTCAAGTCGATAAAATTAAAAATGGCCGCCTATCGGCCATTATTCACCTCGACAGGCCTGATATTGCGGAATATCATGAAAACCGCTCAAGATAGCTACACCATTAATATCAAATAAATTGTAAGGTTTCAGGAGAGGATTCATCCTGAAAAAATTGAAGTTGATAAAATTCAAAATGGCCGCCTATCAGCCATTATTCACCTCGACAGGCCTGATATTGTGGAATATCATGAAAACCGCTCAAGATATCTACACCATTACTATAAATTAAATTGTAAGGCTTCAGGAGAGGATGTATTTTGAAAAAAATCATTTTGTCAAAGTTCAAAATGGCCGCCAATCAGCCATTATTCACTTTCACATGGCCGTTATTTGGTAAACCGTGCTAGATGGCTAGACCATTACTATAAAACAAAATGTGTGATTTCAGGAGAGGATGCATCTTGGAAAAATTCGACTCGATAAAATTCAAAATGGCCGCCTATCGGCCATTATTCACTTTCACATGGCCGTTATTTGGTCATCCGTGCTAGATGGCTAGACCATTACTGTAAAACGAAATGTGAGATTTCAGATGAGGATGCATCTTGAAAAAAATTGACTTGATCAAATTTAAAATGGCCGCCTTTTCGGCCATCATTCATTTTCACATGGCTGATATTTGGTAAACCGTGCTAGATGGCTAGACCATTACCTGATCACTATAAAACAAAGTGTGAGTTTTCGGGGTAGGATGCACCCTGAAAATTTTTAACTTACGAATTCAAAATGGCCGACAATCAGCATTATTTACCTCGATAGGCCTGATATCAGGTAAACCGTGCTAGATAGCTAGACCATTACTATAAAACAAAATGTGACGTTTCGAGAGAGGATGCCTTTTAAAAACTTTCGACTCAATCGAATTCAAAATGGCCGCCTATCGGCCACTATTTACTTGCACATTGCTGATATTTGGTAAACCGTGTTAGATAGCTGGACCATTACTATAAAACAAAATGTGAGATTACAAGAGAGGATGCATCTTGAAAAAAATTGACTCGATCAAATTCAAAATGGCCGCCTATCGGCCGTTATTCACTTTCACATAGCCGGTTTTTAGTAACCGTACTAGATGGCTAGACCATTACTATAAAACAAAATGTGAGATTTCAGGAGAGGATGCATCTTGAAAAATTTTGACTTGATCAAATTCAAAATGGCCTCCTATCGGCCATTATTCACTTTCACATGGGCGATATTTGGTCAACCGTGCTAGATGGCTAGACCATTACTATAGAATGAAATGTGAGATTTCAGCTGAGGATGCATCTTGGAAAATTTTGACTTGATCAAATTCAAAATGGCCGCCTTTAGGCCATTATTCACTTTCACATGGCCGATATTTGGTAAACCGTGCTAGATAGCTAGACGATTACTATAGAATGAAATGTGAGATTTCAGCTGAGGATGCATCTTGAAAAATTCTGACTCGTTCAAATTCAAAATGGCCCCCTATCGGCCATTATTTACTTTCACATGCCCAATATTTTGCAAACTGTTAGATGTTAGTCCATTACTATAAAACAAAATTTGAGGTTTCGGGGGAGGATGCACCCTAAGTTTTTAACTAATTTATATCGAATTCAAAATGACCGTAAATCAGCTATTAGTTAACTCGATTGGCCTGATATCGAGTAAACCATGCCAGATAGGTATACCATTACTGGGATACTGATTAGGATCATTAATTTCAATGGAGGTTTGCAATCTCTGACAGACTGTCTAGTTCTTATCTTACTCTTAGACTGGGCTTCTTAGACCTAGTTGTCTTGCGTCTTGATTTTTGACCTAGACTAGGACTACATTAATAACCCTATACAAAATTGCTTAAATCAAATTCTAATTCGTCGCGGGAGCTCCTGGACTTATGTAGTCTTGTTTTTTATACAAATACGTTGTCTTTCACAATAATCACATCTCTAATGGTGCAACTTCAATGCTAATGCTGGAAGGAAGCTTTGTTTTCACTATGTATAACAGCTGTATAATATATTGTTAAGCGGGGGACAGTATCATCTTTATTGACAGCTACATGTCTATGACAAATCTATGATTGTTTATTTGAAAATAATTTTATGATGAACCTTCTACTGATTTTTAAGTTCTTACTAACAGGAAAAATTCGCTTGGAGGGTTCACTTGAGCAAAAGTTACATCAGTTAGATCAACGTGAGACTGAACTCTTGGAGGAATTGGAGAAGAAGCAACAGATGAATAAGCGTCTTAAAGATGATAGAGTACATTATCGCCAAAAGGCAGATGAAAAAGAGTAAGTAATGTATACATTTTACCTAGCTAATCAAACACTCACTGTAATTGCCAGAAAATACAGTGCATCAGTAAATAATACAGCGCATTAGGTCTAAATAGGCCTTTGTCGATGCTCGAGACATATATATCGCGCAGTTGCTGAATTCCGTGTATGTGATGAAATCATCAAATGTGCCAATGCCATGACACGGTCGCAGCAGTTGCGTGATACCCTGTGATGGGGGTCTATTTTAAAGTGCATTAGCAATACAGATTTATGATTATTAAATGCTGAGCACTGTGTAGCGTTGCCGTAGGACATCGTGTGAGTTGTGTCAGTTGAGCCAGCTACTCTGATGTGAAAGCTGCTGTATGTTGTTGTGTCAGAATAACTGCTCAGTGTGTCAGTTATCATTGAACAGGTAAATCCTTCTAATCGAGGAGAGTAAAACGGATTGAACAGGTAAATCCTTACAGGTTAATCCTTCTAATTGAGGAGAGTAAAACGGATTGAACAGGTAAATCCTTACAGGTAAATCCTTCTAATCAAGGAGAGTAAGAAGGATTGAACAGGTAAATCCTTCTAACTGAGGAGAGTAAAGAGTGATACTGTAAGTGACATGACATGACTAATCCCCTCTCATGTTATTACCTCCTGCTAAAGAGCCGTATTCATTCACGTGTGAGCAAGGCTACCTGTCACAGCAGGTGTCCTAACTGCAACAAAAGTAACAGTAAAAGTAAACATACCACGGCTGATTTCACTCAGGTCAGTGATCAGACAATCAGAGGGATTAAGCAGTGCCACATCCATACATATCGCACACCTGCTCTATATCGCGCAGACATATAAAAATTGAAAAATGTGGCGCTGTATAGTAGGGCATTTACATTACCTATGTAGTTCAAAAAGTGAATACATAATTAAATGTGTGCATAAGACATAATTATATATTTGTAGAACTTCGCTGATAATGAAATATGTTTTTTTTTTCCAGTATGGAAATAAAGCGGTTGAAAAAGGCTGTTGAAGAATTATCGGCGGATCTTGATGGAAATAAAGATAAAAGAGGTAGATCTCGGAGTCCTCGAAGCCAATCTACAATTGCCCATGCTGAGCAAAAAGGTAGTTTCATTCGTGAAAAAAGCCCAAGACAGAGGAGTAGGAGGTAAGAAAACAAGATAATATCCAATTTTCTTATTTTGCGTTATGTAAAGTTATTGTATTAGTGTCACCTGTTGCTGTTATGAAGGGGTATTGCCAAAATGTGCCTACCCCATATGCTTAACAGAAAAATTGGATATCATGACAAATTGATGTGTTTCTTATCACATTACTTAACCACAACCGGTAACAAATACTATTACCATTACATTACTCGGTGGCCCCAAGGGCTTGTTCCGGTTGGTCCGGTTGTGGCTCGAAAGTCATTCAATAAGAGTAGGGCAGATTCCCGGCTTCGGGCTTCCTTCTGTCGCGACGTTGCCATGATTGTGCAGAAAACAACGTAAAGCAATATTAACTCACTCATCACATTAATCAACAATTTATATTTCATTTATCGATATTTACAGATCCTAGTAAAGTTTAAGAATTGCTCTAAAGAAAAGCTTAAGAGATTGCCAACATGCTCCCACAACACTCCTACTTTTGTGGTATTTGAAATTTCTAGAAAAAAACATTTGAAAATTTAGCAATACGTGACCATGATGACCTACATGTTCTTATTGTGGTCAACCATTGTCCTACTGCACCAGTATATATACTGTTTTAAGGACATTTTAAAACAAATAATATGTCACTGAAATGGATAATATAATTTGTGATTGATGCTCAATTAGTCAAATATTTCAATTTACAAGATGTATGCAATTTAAAAAAATAGTTTTTTTCATTATTATGTCCAAGAAAAAAACTATAATGTCTTTCTTATCAGTCGCTCGGCCTCAATGTCTGCATCTGAAAGGGAAAGAATGCGTCAAGTGGAGTTATTTAGAGAAAACCATGCTGCAAAAAGCATCCAACGTGAATGGAAGCAGCACCGTCAAAGACAGGACAATGAGGTAAGCATCATTTATTAACCCTTACATCGTTGAAATATTGTAATGCAAATCACAGAGAACAAAGGGTTTTTTCATTTTGAAGTTTTCATAAATGTCTTAGTTAGCTCTTTCTACTTTATTTGAATGCCTATGTTATGGGTCTATGGCCATTAAAAATGTTTTACTCTCTCAGTGCGTAAATCGACTTACGTCAGAATGTGATGTCTACAGACGTCACATTCTAAATTAGGTCCCTGCCCTGAAAGGGTTATGTTTTTATATGGCATTTATTACAGGTCTTAGTTTACTAATTTATTTCCTCTTCACTTCAATGATATCTTCTTAACAATTACTCTGTAGTGGTGATACAGCATCCTGTTTCACAGAGCTTGCACTCAAAGAAACAGAATGTTTCCTCCCAGTTCCTCATGAAGATTCAGTATGTATCTTAGTAAGTTCAAATATTTGCATTCATTTACTTAAAGTACACCTGGACATCAATTAGATCACAAAAGTGAGTCAATCTATTGATCCTAATGCCATGCCACATTTGACCTTGCGAGTGACCCTTTTTTTTTAAAAATGCCTATCTTCAGCAATAATAGTTTTGAAGGTATGATAAGGACAAAAAAATACCTGTGTTTCCGATCACCCGACCTACCCTAAATTTGTTATGTTTTTTCCCATTTTTTCCCAAAAAGTTTTAGCAATTTGGCATTTTTTTTAAGTGAAAATGCAAAAATTGCCATAATTAACTTTTATATGCCTGATATCTAGCCAGATAGCTAGGCCATTAAGTATAAAGCAAAATGTGTGGTTTCAGGGAGAGATATGCCATGAAAAATTGATCAAACTTGAGGCCATTATTGACACTTACACTGCTGCATAAAATTTGCAGCATGTGTGGTTTCCCATTAAGTAATATCTGGCACGTCTGATGAACAACATCTGATGAACAACTGATACTAAAAGCCATTATATTACAAAATCAGTCAGTTAGCTATCTTTAAAGCGCAAATAGAAAGACCACAAAACGAAAAAAAAATTTTTAGAATTTACGGGGCGACTATAGTAGCCCACAGCAGGCTGTGCTTGGTTTATTTATTGTCGCCCATAGCAGTGTAAGGGTTAATAAAACTGGTAATATTGGAAAACTGTGCCAGATAGCTAGACCATTACTATAAAACAAAATGTGTGGTTTCTAAGAAAATAATTGTCATTGTTGATAAACAAAAGAAAAATAATTCCTTAATATTCATTTCTAAGAAATTTTTGTTGTTGGAAACAAAAAAAAATGAGAACACAACCGGAAGATACAAATATGCAGCAACCACCTAACGACCGCCACTGGTCACTTGTCACACATATTCACCCCATCTTATTTATGTACATGTAGGTGATTCTATCTGACCTGAGAGTTGAAATCATCCAAGATCATCATCGCGTTGGTTTGTTTTAGACCGAGAAAGGTTACATTTGTGTGATGTGATAAATCATCCCTTTTGAAATTAATACCACGCTGTCGCGCAAGCAGACTTGGTTGGACCATCAGTGATTGATGAGAAAAAGAAAATTTGTCACTAATAAAATTGACAAAAATTAAAATTCCTGAAAATGACAATCCGCGCCACATACTAAGAATTCTCAAAAACATAATTCGTGAAAAAATAAACAATAATCACCAAAAATAAATTTCGTCAAAAAGAAAAAAAAATCTTGATAAAGAATTAATAAGAAAAGGCAGGGACGAAATTTCTTTTAGAAGAATTCTAAATTACAAGTTTTTACAAATTTCTTTTTCACAAAAAAAAAATTCTTTACGATTTTTAGGGGAAGTTTATCATGCACTGTACTTTAGAGATGTAGGCTAACATTTTCAGAAGGCTATATTGGATAGGATAACTCTTTTGTATATTAACAATATCTTACTATTTTTCCATTACCGTATATCCCCGTGTATAATGCGATGTTTTTTCTTAGCTATTCATGTCGCAAAAAGGCACCTCGTATTATACATAGATGTAGAATTTAATACAATTTTTTAGCTCTCTAGCGGTAAGTTCAGCGGTAAGTTTTCTAGCGGTAGAACGTATAGGCCAGTCAGCGTGTTTGGTAAGCAGGCCTATACACACGATACAACAAGACTGTGCCTTTCCATTTAGTAGCAAACAAGAGACGTTCACCCAATGCTGGTACATTGTTGGGCCACCGTCTGCGACGCTGACACAACATTGTACCAGCATTGGGTGAATGTGTCGTGTTTGCTGGGAGTCCCCCTCTCACATTCCCGCCGACGCGCGTGGCACCTTTGACAACCACGGGCAGATAAATGACGCCGTTAGTCTGCAACCAATTCACACTCCTGACCTATTCATTTATATTAATAATGATTTAATCTAAGATCGCCTTTCATATGGGAGTGTTCTATTGTGTACGACAAATCTGAACATGATATTTTCATATTGGAATGAGAGAATGCGTTGACAAAATATAACAAGATATCACTGATTATATCTTCTATCGTAAATTCTATACATGTAGACCTCAGAATGTCCATATTGCTGGGATAACATTAACGCCTACCGCTGTTGCCGCGGCTGATACGGTATTGAGCAAATAGTGGTATCTGTTAGCTGTAGTTCGTGGAGCGCTGCTGTGTTATTGCACCCTGACACTTATACAACCGAACACCTCTTGTGTCTAGACAATGCCGCTAGTCTGCAAATGTTTTACAATCATATTTCATCTTGGAATGCTCTTATTTGAGCACGACAATATTAAAATATGGTCTTTGTAATAGATAAATTAAAATAATATAGATTTTTCGGCGAAATATAAATACGGGTATTTTAAAATCTGTGTGTATATATGTAGCCTATGCAGGCCTCAGAATGTCTGCCGATCGAGACAGTCCCGATGACATCCACTCTGCCGTGGAAAATGAAAATACAGTATCTGCTTACTTTATAAGTATGCAGATACTGCCCTTTGGTTTTGCAGAGCTGTACTGTTGCCGCTGTTCCCGTCATTGAGCATCGTCTATGCAGGTGTCACGGCGCTATGTAGTAGAATAAGATATTATCCATGCCTCACATTTAGATGGCCCGGAACGCTGCCGACCGGGACGCTGCCGACATCCAAAATTTGAGGTCGTATTATACAGAGGGGTAGACGTTTTTCAGGTCATCCGAGGCCTCAAATCTTAACTCGTATTATACATGGCGTCGCACTATACGCGGGGATATACGGTACATGATTTAACCCTTTATTTGCGGCAAAATATGTCTCCACTGTCGCGCCCCCGAGTATGCTCGGATGCAGAGTGTTTTTTTTTTAGTATTTTTATCTGTAAAATCAATGGTCCCATAATCATGGGGGTAGCCTTGTTTTTGCTGATAAAAGTTTGTTTCTCTTTTGATTGTGCATGGATAGCACCCCATAATAATATCTGGGCCGTTGTAGAGCTGTCATTCTTAAAAGATTCTTTTGGAACGAAAAATTCAAAATGGCCGCCATAAAATTATCATAACTTTCTAAATAATTGAGATACAGACTTTATTTTTTCATTAGACCATATATTTTTGTTATCAAAGAATACAATAAAACAAATCATACCTTCCTCTGGCATCATCATCATGCTTAAAATGCTATAATAATACTTCTTTGACAGATATCGCAGCAGTGCGGATTGCATGGTTGCACACCTAATCATTACGCATTACCTAATCATTATGCATTTAGTACACATCACCCATAAACTGATAAACCTCACATTTTGCATGCATAATTGTAATTTTGCTTGGTAAATTGAGTCTTGAATAATGGGGGTGTGATAAGGGCAAACATGGGGGCATTACCCCTCCCAATATCAGCACTGCCCTAATTTCCTAAAAATGGGTGCTGAAATGATACCCGACCAAGTATGTGTCACCATCAGTCCTTTCTAATGGATGACTGCACCACTAAACAGCTTGAAATTGATAAAAAGTGGGTATTTTTAATATTTTTTGCAAGTTTGACCTTGAAATGACCTTGATGTGACCTTGACATGACCTTGGTGTTATCCACCAGTAAAGCACAACTCCTTCGCATGTTATTTTTTGCTCATAAGCTAAGATCCTGCTGGTGTCTTCATACAAATCTGACATAACAAAATATTCTGATTTTTTTTCAACCCCCTCCCCAGGAATCAAGTGGTGGGGATGCAAGTGTGTCTAAGAATCCAGCGTTAAAAGGGTTAAACATGCTGCATTAACTTAATTTATTTATGTAGTTGAATTTCTAAGATCAAATCATGCCCGTATTATTATTTTTTTTTATTATTCTATTACACGATTTGTGTTATAATTTTTAAATTGAGATAATGAATGAGATAGTGTTGCTCTAAAAGGGTGCCGTCATGTGCATTACCACTTGCCGACGACGTTGCGTGAGCATCAAGCATGAAGGATTTATAGCACGATTAACATGTGAAATTTTCATGCTCAATCGCATGTCGAAATATTTATAACAACATTTTTCTGGAAAAATTGTAAAAAAAGATAGTGTGAAATTTGGCGATCCATGGTTGCATTGTGTTATATCTGATTTGTGTAGTAACTATTTGTGCTATAACGAGTTCTACTGTATTTGTATTTAAAAAAAGAATTTTGAATATGCATTTTTATGCTATTGACTAACTATTATTTTGTGTCAGTAAATTTAATACCAAAAATACAATAATTCTCCACAACTAATTTGCCAGCTTCAATCTAGGTATGGCTGGGGCACTGTCAAGCATCAAAGATGTTAAATTTCACATGGAAATAAGCTGCGTCTACACCATATCTGCATTTGTATTTCTTTTAGAAAACCTTTTTATTCCACATAAATTTCAAACATGTATTTTAGATCATATTATCAAGACAACGACAGGTTGAGAAGCTGCGTCATAAACATGCAGCATGTGTTATACAAAAAGCATGGCGTGATCATGATAAATTCAATGTACGTACCGCATGAATGAATGTCCAATGGTTATGGTGTTTTTTTGCAAAACTGCACTCACTAATCTTGTGTGAAAAGGTGTAGGCAATAATTAGGTATGCCATATTATTGGGATGCTCATAGTGTTTAACCTTACTCTGCTCACTTAAAAGTTAACATGTGATAAAATTTTTTTTGATTTGTTATCACTCAAAAGTTAACATATACGTGTCTGGGAAAAATGTTTTTTTTTTGGTTGTGGCCTACCATTAATTTTTTGTCCAAACATGATTTGAAGAATGTGTGAATGGAAGAACAGGACTTTACGCCACTTATGTACACCATTATTGAACAGACTATTCTGAGCTAAAGTATAGAAAACAGACTAAACTGAGCCAGAGAACCATGAGGAATGAAAAATGAATCAGCTAGATGACCTAGCCCCCCAAAGACCGGGTAGATTATTAAAAATTTAAACCCTTGACATCTGGAGCTGAGCACACCAAATCATATTTATTTCACAAGTGGGTGGAAAAGAAACACATTATGTTTCTTCCCTGCCTGAATCAACTGACAGCATACAGCAATAATTAGCTCCCGCCGTCACCGAAGGTGCGACTGAGGGAGCTATGGATTCCGCCTCCGTCCTGGTTTTTACCTCTTCTTTTGCCTATAAATGTAACTTTGTAAGAAAATAACCTAGGATATCAATTTTGGGTATATGGTTTATTTCTAGGTGGATGTTGGACAGGTTGAAATATATTTTCAATCTGAAATCAATACGCAAGGTCGCAGAGGAGAAATAATGTTGTGAAAATTTCGTTTCCGGAGCATATCTCAGGATGTACTTGTCCGATTCTCTTCAAATTTTACACACAACACATCTATGGGGTCTAGTTGTGCCTTTTGGGGTATATGAATTTTGACCTACTGTTGGTTCAGTACTATGACCTATTTACACATTTTGACACGCTCCTCATTTCCGGAGCAGATCTCAAAAACTACTGGGCCGATTACAGTCATATTGCACATACATGATCTCTAAAGTCCCTAGTTGTGCCTTTTCAGGTTTTTGAACCTTGAAGTTGACCTAGCACTTTGACCTACCGTAATTTATCAGACTGAAATAATTTGCAGAATATCATGAAAACCTCTCAAGATAGCTACATCATTACTATAAAACAAATTGTAGGGTTTCAGGAGAGGATGCACCCTGAAAATTGTCAACTCAAAAAAATTCAATATGGCAGACAATCGGCCATTATTTAATTCGACAGGCTTGATATAGGATAAACCATGCTAGATAGCTAGACCATTATTATAAAATAAAATGTGAGAATATAGGAGAAAATGCATCTTGAAATATTTCGACTTGATCAAATTCAAAATGGTCGCCTATCGGCCTACAATCAGCATTTTTACCTCGATAGGCCTGATATCAGGTAAACCGAGCTAGATAGCTATTCCATTACTATAAAAATATTTGACGTTTTAGGAGAGGATGCATCTTGAAAAATTTAGCCTCAATAAAATTCAAAATGGCCGCCTATCGGCCATTATTTACGTTCACATGGCCGATACTGTAGATCTAGTAATATTCGCGTGTTTAAATTTTCACGAATTTCTAATTTTGTGACTTTTTGCGAAGTTTAGAATTCACAAACTTTCCTTTTTCTTTAGTAGCGCTATCTTAAGAATAATTTTCTTGAATTAGTGAATCAGTCCTCCTCGTGAAATTCGCGAAAATTAAAACCTCGCGAATATTACCAGATCCACAGTATTTGATAAACTGTGCTAGATGGCTAGACCATTACTATAAAACAAAATGTGTGGTTCCAGGTGAGGATGCACCCTGGAATTTTTTAACGTTCTTGAATTCAAAATGGCCGTCAATGGCCAATATTCACTTTCACATGGCCGCTATTTGGTAAACTGTGCTAGATGGCTAGACCATAATTACCATAAAACAAAATATGAGATTTCAGGAGAGGATACATCTTGAAAAATTTTGACTCGATCAAATTCAAAATGGCCGCCTATCTGCAATTATTCACTTTCACATGGCTGATATTTGGTAAACCGTGCTAGATGGACAGACCATTAAGTACTATATAAAACGAAAGGTGAGGTTATAGGAAAGGATTCATCTTTAAAAATTTCGACGTGATAAAATTCAAAATGGTCGCTTATCAGCCATTATTTGCTTTTACATGGCTGATATTTGGTAAACCGAGCTAGATGGCTAATCTATTACTACAAAAAAAACGTGAGGTTTCAGGGGAGAATGCACCTTGGAAATTTTTAACTTTATCATAATAAAAATGGCGGACAATCTGCATTATTTACCTTGATAGGCCTGATCAGGTAAACCATGCTAGATAGCTAGACCATTACTATAAAACAAAATGTGACGTTTCAGAAGAAGATGCATTTTGAAAAATTTCAAAGGTGGCCTAAAGCCCGATTCATTTCATTTTTTCAAAGTGATAAAATTCACTATCGGCCATTATTTGCTTTCACATGGGCAATATTTGGTAAACCTGATAAGATCAAATTTTTATGTATTGGATCTAAAGTGCAGCGTTAAAAAATTTCCAAATGTTTTCCAGCAAGATTGTTGAAGTAACTCCTTCTCCATCTGCTAGAAATCTTGGCATAGTCTTTGACAGTGCTTTAAATTTTAAGAGTTATATCTGGTATATCTCACGCTTGCTTCTATCATATACGCGACATGCGTAGAATAAAGCGCTTTCTAACACCATCTGTTGCTAAAACAATCGCAACTTCTTTGATAGGTAGCAAACTGGACTATTGTAACTCTGTCCTTTTCAACGTCACTGAAAAGGAGATATATTCTAAGCTGCAGGGTGTACAAAACTGTTTGGCGCGTGTTGTGACAAAGTCTCCTCGTTTTTGTCACATAACTCCTCTTCTAAAATCTTTGCACTGGTTACCTGTTCGTTACAGTGGACAACCAGTATATATACTGTACGGACACTTAGCTCCAGTGATCTAGATCAGCTGAATGTTCCACAAGTCAGAACCGTGGTAGGCAGCAGGGCCTTTTCTGTTGCTGCACTTTGGAATGAACTTCCTTTAGAAATTCGCTCTGCGAAAACACAAATAAGTTTTCTGAAGAAATTTAAAACATATTTTTTTGATCAGGCTTTTCCGACTTAAATCCTCGGTAATCCGGTTGGCCCAGACGACAAACACAACGGTTTTTGGAACTATGAATCGGATTACGATTATGTTTGTCGTGCCTCTGAGCTCGCATCACCGAGGATTTAGACGCTATAGAAGTTTATTATTATTATTATTATTATTATAACCGTGCTAGATGGCTAATCTATTACTAAAAACAAAATGTGAGGTTTCGGGGGAGGATGCACCCTGGAAATTTTTAACTCTATCGAATTCAAAATGGCTGACGATCTGCATTATTTACCTTGATAGGCCTGATATCAGGTAAACCGTGCTCTAGATAGTTATATGGACCATTACTATAAGACAAAATGTGACGTTTCAGGAGAGGATGCATTTTGAAATATTTCAAATTGATCCAATTCAAAATGGCCGCCTATAGGCCATTATTTGCTTTCACATGGACAATATTTTGTAAACCGTGCTAGATGGCTAGACCATTACTATAAAACAAAATGTGAGGTTTCGGGGGAGGATGCACCCTGGGAATTTTTAACTCCATTGAATTCAAAATGGCCGACAAATGGCCATCATTCACTTTCACATGGCCGATATTGGTAAACCGTGCTAGATGGCTAGACCAATACTATAAAACAAAATGGGAGATTTCAGGGGAGGATGCACCTTGAAATTTTTTAACTAGATACAGATACAAAATTGCCCCCTATCGGCCATTATTTACTTTCACATGCCCAATATTTGGCAAACTTTGTCAGATGGCTAGACCATTACCATAGAACAAAATGTGAGGTTTCGAGAGATGATGCACCTTGAAATTTTTTAACTAGATCGAATTCAAAATGACCATTAATCAACCATTATTTACCTCAGTAGGCCTGATATCCGGTGAACTTTGCCAGGTAGCTAGACCATTACTGGGATACTGATTAAGATCTTTAATTTCAATGGAGGTTTGCCATCTCTGACTGACTGTCTAGTTCTTATCTTGCTCTCATACTGAGCCTCTTAGACCTAGTTGTCTTGCATCCTAATTTTTTGCCCAGCCTAGGACTACATTATTAACACTACACAAAATCGCTTCAATCAAATTCTAATTCGGAGCAGGAGCTCCTGGACTTATCTAGTTTTGTTTACCATGTTTTTACTGCGTGGTTAATCAACATCAAATAAGGAAACCGATGTTGACTTCACTAATTTCATTGTAAATGTTTGTCATTTGGCTACATCATCCAGCTGCATGTTCGTTTTAAAACATTGCACACAGTACATATAACTGCTAGATGGCTAGACTTTTTCTTTAGTAGTAGTTCAGTATCGATCCATCACAACGAGACCCGAGTGTTATGCTGTGACACTAGATCTAATATATAACACAGCCTCTTGTGATGAATTTTGTGAAAACACAGCGTTTAACAGCAGCTTGTCATAGTTGTATTATTGACAATTTAGAAGCAAGTATATTATAAGGAGAGTAGAACATTAATTCCTATTTGCTGCATGAAAACTTCCTTTTAATTTTTGTGGGGGGGGGGGGGGAGCACATAAGCATGTCTAGGAAATGTTTTATTATCCAATATTTTTATCAAATATTTACATAATTATTCAAGACACATAATAGCAGATATAGACGTCAAGGTGTCAAATAACTTGGCGCAGCGATCATAATGAACAACGTTAATAGTCACACCTTTCACACTACCCTTTAAAGACAAGAGGTTGTTATATATCCACAATTTCATAGACGTAGCAAAGTAAAAGTCTTGGTACTGTTTATGGCAAAGCACACAGGATACTGTTCATGTTTTGTGTATATATCTGAAAAATATAAATTTAAAAGCCTTTGAAAGAATTTTTATGATCAGAATCTTTAAAGAGATCTTTCAGAATAAAGGGTTTAATTATCAGCACATCATAGGTAATTGTCGCGATTTTTCCGGGAATTACCATAACTGTCAATCATCAGTGGGAGGGGTGTATGCATTTGGTAGCATTCAAGTTTGGCACTACAAGCGAACAAGATACCATAACCCAATGTTATTTTAATGTTGGACCACTGTTCACGATGCCAGGCCAACATTAGAGCAACACATCGTGTTCGTTTTGACCTCCCCAGCGCATGTCGCGGGTGCCCTGCCATTGTTCCAGTTGTGAGACACCTCGACGATGTTGGCCCAGCAATAAGACAGCCCAGTCTAGTGACCAGTGTGATCTGAAAATTGTTGGTTACAAGAGGGAAGATATATGGGAGGGTGCTGTAGGTGTCAATCAGTGGGAGATAACTAATCGAGGACCAATCACATAAAACTGAGGTCCTTTCCACAAGATCTACCAAGTCATATGAGATGACACGATGTAGCCAGGTGCTGGCAGACTTACCCGCAAAATCGTAAATTTAGTATCACATAATACACAAGTGCAAGCATTTTCCAGGCTATCAAGACCTCAACACCGGGACTCGCATTATACATAGCGTCGTATAATACACGTGGATATACAGTATATATGGATACCGGCCTGCGCTTGGAGATTCCACAAATTACCACAGGTTTAAGATATCAGTAGGCCTGTGCTAGTTAAGATAGGTTGAAATCGAAAGAGAAGACATTTTTCATATTTGTATTTTCATCTATGTATTTGTATATATAATTAGGTCTTTGTTTTTTTATGCCCCTCTTCTATGAGCTTTACACATTTCCATAAAAATTAAAGCATCGATTACAATAGAAATATAAGGCTTACGCAGCTCTGCACAACCACAGTGCAGTCATTTCCTGCAGCGGCGGCAGCTCACACATGATTCCATTTTTATCAGTAAGCTCTCTTTGAAACTTTGCTATTGAAACCCAACAGCCATCCAATTGGAGCATCAAGTTGGGGTATCTGGTTGGTACCAACTAAAATAGGCTTCCCGGAAAGGAATGCCAATTTAGAATGGTTTTATGCCAAAAACAATTTTGTCTCAGTGTTGTGTTGGCTCTAATATGTTTAAGGGCTTTGTGCCACATACCACAGGTTCTTTTGCCGGCTGCGATTAACTGGCTACTAATAGGAATTTCCACCAACTTGTTAAGAATTTTGAATGTACAAATCATTCTGCAATTTTTGTGTCCCAACTGAATGTTTTCCAAGCCCAAAAGATGTCACACTTGATTTTTGTTGTAGTTTGTATGTCAAATATGGCAGCTGATCTTTGAATTTTGTTGAGGTGATCAATGTCTCTTTGCCTGAACACGTCCCAAATGGGACAAGAATATTCCAGACAAAACCTAATCATTGAAAAATAGTTGGGGGGGGGGGGATCCCAATGTGAAATTTGCTTTCCTGAGATATCCTGAGGTTAATAATTAACAAAATGGATGAGAACATAATTCCACCACGAATACACAATTTTGATTGTAACATTCTATTTTACAAGTTAAAAAAACATAAATAAGTCGCACCAGTCTTCACAAGTGTTTATGCGCCAGATAATACGCTATGTACTTTAGCTCATTAGTGTGCTGAATGCAATCACTTCAGATGAGAATATTATGCTGTATATCTTTAAATGTGCCTATGTTACTTTTACTTTGATGAAAGGAGAGAAAAGTAGAGGACATCAAGCAAAAACATGCTGCACGAGTCATTCAAAAATACTGGAAGAATTACAATAAGAATAAATTAATGGAAGAAGAACAAAATGTATGTACTGGCAAATGTTAGCCAGACACTAAGCGAGCAATGTGTACAGCTTTTTATATCTTGTTTGGCTTCCACCCATTCTGAACCAATTATATTGCATGTATATGAATCAATCTATTTAATTTATTAGGCCTATCATAAATATATTATTATTCATCTTAATTACTGCATGTTGAATCATTATATCATTAGACCAATAAAATTGATATTAATAACCATGGTAACTCACAATCTTGAGGTTGTACATACAAGGGCTGATTTTGTTTAATTTTATATCTTAGCATTAATTCTCATGTGCAAAAAATAATGATGGGGTGTTGTTCTGATTCAGGAGCAGTCATTTGTTCAAGAAAAATAACAGTGACCCTCGCCTATAATGTACATTATAAAATCTCTTTGGGGACTTTCAGAATAGGATTCAAGTACACTTAACATTGATTTTCAATTAAACAGCAGGCTTGATATTCAACCAATATTGTTGAAGAATCACTTTTCCACCTAATCGTTTCAGAGATGTATCATTTTACTGATACAGGTATTTCACTATTTAAATTTTGGTTTAATAACTGCCCCTTGGATTGCTATATTAAATTGTGTTATGTCATATCTTTACGAAGTCCATATTGGATACGGCTGGTGACCCGTGAAGTAAAGATAATTAAATAAAGTTGAAAACGAAGTCAGCTATACTTGATATCCATACATTTATCCACTATATCACAACTGCCTTACTGGGGAGTTCTCCAGCATCATGTGGGGGGAAGTATTTCTGTTGGTCACGAGAAGACAGAGATCTGTCTCATGAGTGAGGTTATCATGCCCCATACTGTGATGATAAGGGTGCTTGTATAGCACTGTGAGCACGATTGGGGGCCTAAATTGCAATGTCCCTTAATGTTGTTGTAGAATCTCCCCATAAATAAGTAATGTTAGTTTAACATAAGAAAGAGAGGATGGTTGAGGGAGGAAAAAATATAGAGAAAAGAACAGCACCCAACTAACTACCAGCTGGTAGACAGAGGACTGACTTTTGGGCTAAGCGTCCCATCTAGGAGTTCTGTAATTGGTTCTGTATAGGAACTACTGTTATTTAGCCAATCATAAAACAGCTCCTCTGTGATTGGTCTGTAAATACTGACTGTGTTTGGCTATTTTCGGATCCCTGTTTTGCACAGAATTGCCAAAATCTTGTGGAGCAAAATATAGCCCAAAACAGATTTTTGTGTGAGTATAAGAACAACAGCCAGCCTGAAGCCCTAACATGTACATTCTAAGCAGCAACCAAAACCTGTTGCCCTAGTCACCACCCACTGCAAAGCAAGCTGTATCTAAGTTGTGGTTAGGAGAATAAGCTACAAAAAAGGCATAACATAAACCCATATGAATCACTAATCCTAATAAGCAACAGAAAGACTAAGTTTATGTCTGAAGATTGGGATTTACTCTGTTTATTGTGTGTGTTTCCTGTAGGGATAAAGGAAGACATTAGATGAAAAAAATTGCCCACAAAATTAATGCGGTAAAAAAAAAATTCTCACTCTTTCAATGTTGAATCTCTTTAACTGATAAGAAGTCACACATTTAATATTTACATGTATTTGGTATTTTCATTGCTTGTACCAGTATATATCACCTGCTTTGCAAAACCTTATCAGTGATAATGGTGCTGCTCCAATATACTTATGCTGGAAGAAAGGGATTGCTTTTGCTAGAGGTCTATAATTGTCAAAACTTTTGACAGTGATAGCTAAGGTTGTACTATTAACATAGGTGTCTTGAAATCCTTCCTAATTATGTTTTTCCCATTGCCTTTTTGTAACTGATAAAACTGCAGGTGGAGGACATTGTCATCTTTGGTAACAGTAATTTGTTTTTTAAATAATTTATCCTTCACATAAACGTATGCCAGAATTTGTTTGATTACATTTTGATCACTATAAAATCAACCCTTCATTTACCATAGTGAGTGGTGACTAACAACAAAACGCTTTTAATTATCAATGTTGAGAATATTTTTACTATGTCAGCATTCGGTGTGAACGAAAATGTAAACCATGATTATACTGAACCATAAGTATAAACAAAAATGTAAACAGATTAATAAAACAGATCATTTTCGGCTTGAATGCAAAATGCAAAAGAGAATACTAACAGATTTTTTCCTAATTTTGCTAATTATTCAGAAACATTGAACAGTAAATGGAGCATTAATAATAATATGAAATAAATTGGTCAGCATTACACAAGGATACCTTGCATATAAAATCCAAAATAGCTGACTAGGGATCATTCATTTTTTCCTCAATTTTATTCATTATGTATTTTTGATATAAATAAAATATCCTGTGTTGCACAAGGGTAACTTTTTCTAGTTATAATTATATAGTTTAGAGCCTTATATGTTGGGTTAATTTTTTTTTTAATTAATTAAACTTGTTTGACCATTATGGGATCAGGCAGCAGAGATGATTAAGTCTGCGATGCGAGGGCACAGCTCACGCAGGAGTACGGTGGAGCGAATGTTTTTTTTTTAAATTAATTAAACTTGTTTGACCATTATGTGATCAGG